>CAKAEH010001374.1:0-71097 GCA_916381525.1 Cercopithifilaria johnstoni
ATAAATAAACAAGTATAAAAAATTACTGTAGAATTTTTAGGCTATTATTTAATTAATTAATTATTTGATAAATAATTATTTGAGTAAATGAATTTCAAAATGTAATTTTAAAACAAAAGGAATTCTGTAATGTTTTTTGATAGTAAAACAAATCATCTAACATTATTTTATAATAATGAATAACTAAAATAGTTTTCATTAAATAAAACTGAAAATGATTATAATATAATTAATCTGATAATAAAAAATCTCTGTTGAAAAATTGATTAGCTATCACTAAAGTCAAATTTTATGCCAAATATAACTGTTTAAATATTTTAGCTTTATTTATCTAATAATTTTCTCTATGCATTAAAATTAAAATCAATAAAATGATGTTTTATTTAACGACGAATTTATCTGAGTTAATAAGACGATAACTTATTTATCACTTTACCCAATTAACATTAGTAGACAAAGTAAGGCACATATGATGAAAACAATTGTTGCCCAATCCGGTATATGATTTCGAGAATGTGGTAATGTATATTCCTGTGAAAGTGTTGCCTCAAATCGATCCAACAAATTTTCTGTTACCTGTTAATTAACAAAATTAACAATTTTTTGAAATTGATTTTTTTTTAAATGTCTTTTTTGAAATATTACATAATTCAGTCAATGAAAAGTAAATGAATTTTAAAATATAATTAATATAATAATAAGTAATGAAATATTTTTTTTGATGTGAAATTTTTGCATAAAATAATTTATTAATTATTTATAATTATTAAATTTCTTTTTCATTTTTTATTTTGTATACTTTCTTTTTGTTTTTATTTAAATGAAATAGCATTAATATTAAAATGAATTAAAATAATAAAAATATGTTATTGAAATGTTAAAACTGTAAGAAAATTAGTATAATTAATAGCTTTTTAATAATTTATGCAAATTATCAATTTAAAAAATTCAAATTTTCTTTTCTTTCAATTCTTCTTTTTCTTATTTAGACGAGGTTTTAATTATTTACAATTATCAAATTTAATGAAATGGACCAAATTTCTAATTTCTAAATATTGATTTTTTACTAAAATAAAAGGAAGAGATGCTTACCACTTTTAAAGAATAACCATTTTCAAAATTTACATTTTCTGATTCAACAATTTGTTGTAATGGATCGATATAATGTTGTTGCTGTTGTTGTTGTTGCTGTTGTTGTTGATTAATTGAGAAGTCATTAAATGATAATGAATGATATGGATCAATTTTTTCTCGAACCAACGAACCATATGATGCAAAAATATACTACAAAAAATATGACAACAACAAACAACAATATTTTCTTTTTCACTAAAATATAAGAATTTTTTTTGTTTATTTATTTTTGAAATTTCATTTTACAAGTTGCTTATATTTTATTGAAAATTTTCTATAATAGGATCAATCTATTCTTACAATCGTTTTGCCGGAAACTTACCGGTGTTTGTTGTACCGTTCTGGATGCTAAATACGATAATGTGCTCCTACGCATAAGCTGTAAAAAAATTTTTTTGTTTTAATTTTACTATTACAAATTATTTATTTCATTTACTTAAAATGATAATTATCAAAAATATAGTGCTGCAAACTTTATAAAATATCAAATGGGAATTTAAAAAACTATCAGAAGAAAAAAAAAGGGGAATTATAAAATATTATTAGGAAGAAAACGAAATTACTATTTACCTGACTTGGCCTTTTAAGTAAGATAAAAAATAGTATATCCTCGTCACATTCACCCATTAACCAACGTTCACGCAATAGACGTGCAAAATTTTTACCATAATTAATTATGGATTCTCTTTAATTAAAAACAAAAAATATTTTATTTAAAAGAAAGAAAATGAAATTAAAAAGAATAATTTCTTTTAGTTCGTTCGTTTTTTTGCTTTATATTTTGAAAAATTTGTTTAACAGAAATTTCTATTTAATGGAAAATATTTAAATTGCAATTGATTTTAATTTTTTCCTTGAAAATTTAATTTATTTTTTCAGTCTCCTTTTGATGAAATTTCATTTGCTTTTTCTCGTAATTGAGTGCTTTAATAGTCGAAATGATTTTTAAAGAGAAAAGTAAAACTATGAAAAAATTTAGGATAAAAATGAGAAAAGAGAAAAGAAAAAGAATTTTTTGAATTGCTAATTTGCTTTTACTGAAATATATTATTGACAAACAATTTCAAGTATTTATATATTTTAGTAAAGGCAAATTAGAGTGAATTGAATAAATGAGAAAATAATGGTAATAAATGGAATGAAAATATGAAATAATTTAAAATGAATTATAAAATATTTGTTACCTTGTTGAATCCATTAATGTGTAACTTTTCTTGTAACTTAACAATGATTTGTTTGTTGGACAGAATTCACGACTGTAAGTAAAATTAGTACAGTGATTAATTATAAAAAGAATTTTAAAAAACTAAGAAAAGAATTGTGTTAATGTAATTTCAGTAATTTAGTACAAATAAACAAAAGAAAAGCAAAATGTCAATTGTATGTATGAAATTGTATGTTATGAAAAGAATTGTTGCCAATCTTCTTAAATTATTGCAAATTTTATAATCAAAATAAAACAAAAATATTTGATCATATTGATGATTATCACCCAAATGTTGTAATTTCTAAATTTGTAAATTCTTACTTTTAAATCAAATTTTTTTGTATTTTTTTAATTTCCAAATTAAATTTTTTTATAATTTCTAAATTAAATTAAACAAAAAAACTAATTTAACATAAAAAATTGTGTAAAATTGTACAAAAAATTTCTAAATTTTAAAAGTTTATTATTCGAATTTGAATTATTCGATGAAATGTGCTTATTAAAAGAATTAATATTTATAGAAACAATAGGGAATATATAACAACAAAGGGAGAAATTATATTTTTCAAATTTTAAAATTACAAGAACATTAAATAAATAATTCTTCTACCTGTAAAAATGTGAAACACCTGATTCAACTGGAAACATTCGACTTAAAAATGCAAAACCAAATCGAAACCAACATGGTTTTTTCTAGAAATTACAATCTCATCATTTTCCATATTTCAATTTTTTCAGATAAAATATTTCATAGTGTTGTAAACTTTTAAAATTTGTAAACAATATATTACATTAGAATAGATGGAAATTTAATAAATTAACATCAACTGGTAGTAATTTACCTGAATGACTGACTGTAAGTAAAAAAATCATTTTGGTCTGCTTAATTTCATATTTAAATTACAAATTGCATTATGAATGATTAACAGAAAGTTAGCAAATGTTAATCTCTTCCATTGTTTACTTGTTTATTATTGAATATCATTTTTTTTGATTGTTTACTTGTTTATTATCAATTATCACCTAATAATTAAAAGTAAACAAATCACAGATAATTTCTTTTATCCAAAAATTTTAACTAAACATAAAAAAAGAAAAACATACCTGATCAAATCCGCAAAGGCATGATTTATTTTTACGGCTATATATGGTATCAAGCTTATTCTTGATAACTTCTACTGCAAATTTTTTAAAGTATCATTTAAATAAAACAAAAATTAATTTAATTAAATTTCATTCGTAGTAATTGTTTTAAAATACAATTTTTATTTCTCTTCTTTATATATTTCATTCATTAAGAAATTTTTTGTGAAATTTAAAAATTTTTTTATTTCATTTAAAATTTTCAAAATTTTATTGATAAGCTTACTTTCAGACATGCTAATTACTTTATCAGGATCACATATTCGAACACTTTTCCTCAAATTTACATCATCAATACCACAACGTACTGTATCGGATAGTAATGGATAGGCACAAGGTGTAATTGATGATAATCTTTCAGCACTGTAATTAGGAAAAAAACAAAAAACTTTTGTAAAAAGAACTACCTATTTATCAATATACTATACTACTTATCAGTGGTGTTAATTACTGATAACAGTGATATCGTTAATTGCATTTCAATATTTTTTCTTTCCTTATTTTTTTTAATTATAATTTCCTTTGTACTTTCTAATTTGTCAAATTTATACTTCAATTTATTAAAATTAAACAATCATTTGGGAAATTAATTGTAAGAACAAAAATGGATTTCATAGCTAATATTTAAATTAAAGTTAAATTCTGCAACAGTATGACAGTTGTAGTTGTAGGGAATTTTCTTTCCTTCAAAATCATTAAATTTAATTTCTTTTTAAATTATTTTAATAAAAGCAAAATTAAATAACACCTGCCCAAAAAAAATGAATTCAAAAGTCTTTCTAATCGATCAATTATAATTTTGTTTTTTTTTCGATTCTTTAAATTTGTATTATTATTATTAATTATTATTATTATTATTATTGTTATTATTCATTATCATTATCATTATCGTTATTATTATTTATTTTATTTTAACATGAATTAGCAAATGTGCCTTTTTTTAATTTATTCATGAAAATGATAATATATATACCTTAAATTAGAAATGAATATGGTTCAGATTAAAAATTAAAATAATTAATAATTAATTAATTAATTAACAATAGCAATAATTGTTTAATGTTTGATGAAATTTTTTACTTATAAATAGCATTTTTTAAATACCAAAATATATATCGTTCCCTTCTTTACTCTTTTTTCATATCATATATTTCATTTCTTTCTCTTTCCTTTTTCTTTTCACTTTTTAAAATGTTTAATTATTATGTGAAAGTGAAATTATCTTATCTAAAATATCATATCATTAAAATTAGTCATAAAGAAAATGGCGCAATAACAACAAATATTTGTTTTATCAATTTTGTAAATAAAAAGAAATCGGCTGGTTGGAAGAATTAATTTTACACGCAGCGATCTTTCTTTCTGTTTCAAATTATTTGTAAAAGAAGAATTTGTCGCAATAAGAATGACTTATTTTGTCACATAAATTATGCAAATTTATATTTATTTATGTGAGGCATAGAAAAAAGAAAGAAAGAAAATTATGCCATTTAATGGAATTTATAAAAACAAACAAATATTATGCTAAAATTTATGTTATAAAATAATGGATACAAATGAAATGATTGAAATGGTAGAATTAAAATTATTTCAATCATTAAATGTATGATTAGTATAATCACTAATTTCTAAGTAACTATTATTGTTATCACTTATTTATGGTAATTATCATTGTTATCAATTATTTATAGCAACTATAAATTTATTCAAATTTTATTTTGTAATAAAATGTTATTCAAAAATTTGACTATACCTTAACTCATTTAGCATATTTTAGTTGTTTCTATTACTGGAAAACAAAGAAATAAGCTGTCGATTTAGATAGAAAATTGAATTTTCCAAGTGACAAAACAAAAAAAGGAATTATTATGTAAAAAGAAATTGTATGCCTAACAATAGGCCTATTCATCGAAGAATAATTCAGTAATAATAAATACACACACGGGGAGTTAGGCTTTCTCATTATATAATTCTGTTATTGACGTAAATAATTTTAGCATATAAATGAAGTTTGTAAACAAATAATAAAAAATTAAAATTAGCAAAAAATATAAGCTAATTAATATAAAATGGACGAAATTTATTTATGCAAAAATATACGAAATAATTAATAAATTATTTTTATTATTTTTCATTACAAAAATTAGTTAATTAATAATTTTAAAGGAAATTAAATTTTAATTTAAATTTGTTTAATTATTTGTGAATTAAAACAATTTGAAAAATTTTTTTCATTAAAATTACAAATTGTATTTTAAATTAAATTTACATTTGAAAAAGAAAAGACGAAAAATTTGATAAGAAAATAAAAATTTTAATTAATAATTAAAAAATAAAATTAATTCATACTTACCGTATAATTTGAGTAATTACAGTTGCGGTACTAATTAAAAATATCAAATAAGCCAAATGATTGCTTGTATTGTGAGCATTACGACGAATTTGATACATTCGTTTGGTGGTACAACATCGTCCAATATTACGCCACATTAAATCATCAATTTCATTGTAATATAACTTTCAATGGCAATAACATTTCAATTGAATATTCATTAGTTTGAAATTTCCCAGAATTATTTCCCTGAAGTAATCAATAATTTTATATGATTAAATATTTTTCTTTTATCGTTTCTTGATTTTAAGCAAAATAATTATTTTCCCGAAGTAATCAATAATTTTACATCTATCTAATGTTGCATGAAACTAAAAACTTTCTGAAATTTATGCAAATTTTCTTATCAAATTTATCACTAACTAAACACAGAGGTGAAATATTCAGATGAATGAATGCCATAGCTTTTAATTTAATACATATTTGTTTGCCTTTTAAATTGTCAATCATTTGAATCGAACCAATTTTATGGATTGTTATATGACAGTAATTTCGGAAATTAGTTGCAGTTTCCGGAATTATATTTTTGCCGTATTTAGTACTTACCTGACAGCCAGCAAATGGAAGAAATTTTTTAAATTGCCGTAATTTTCGTAAAAAAAGAATATTATACGAAATGACGTAAATTCGATAATTTATAAAAAGAAGTCTGATTTTATGGAAATGATTTAAAAGATTGATCGTTGCATAATTTATTATTACATCCTTTGTCCACCCACATATATATTTAAGCTAACTTTACTGTTTATCATTTTGAACTGCTAAAAGAGCATGTCAATTGAAAATTTTCATTTTTGATAAGAAATTTATTATAACATCTTTGTCCACCCACATATATATTCATTTTGATATTTGAACTGTTAAAAGAAAGTTTCATTTTTGATAAGAAAGAGTACAGATGTAAATTAAAATTCACAACAGCCATCCTAAACAAACATACTATTTCTCAATTAAATTAATTATTTAATTAACTATTAAGTGGAAAATAAAAAATTTGGCCTACTTCTCTAATTTATTTTTGATACATTTTTTTACATTCAACTTCGACCGCGTTTTATTTATTATATCATTTAAGCTAACTTTACTATTTATCATTTTGCTGTAATTGAAATGAAATTGGAAATTTGTTCACTTTGCCATTTATCATTTTACTTTATTTATTACAATTTAATTTCCGATGATATATACTATCGGAATATAAAGCTGTCAGCAAAAGAAAATATATTTATTACAATTTAATTTCCGATGATATATACTATCGGAAATTAAATTATAATAAATAAAGATTTTCAAATGTACCGATGATATATAAACATTGTGACATTTTATTAAATATGATTATATCTTCTTTTGCTGACAGCTTTATGATCATTTTTTTGAAATATAAATCAAATTTCATTTCATGAAATAATTAAATTTGATAAAAAATAAGCACAAGCTAGGAAATACTTCAAAGTATAAATTTTAGAATGAAATGGAAAATTGGAAAAAGTATTAGTAAACAAAAGGGAGATGTTAAAATTATTTGCAATTAAATATTTTATCAATTTTGCTACTAATTTGCATCCATTGTTTCATTTTTATTTTCACCTTTATATGATAAAAAAATATCTGATTAATTAAAACAAATGAGAGAACAAAATTTGAATTGAAAAAATTTTCCATTTACTTTGTAATTAATCTAATAATTAAATAAATACTAAGTGAATAAAAGTGGAAATGAAATATTTCAAAATAGCAAAATACTGATTAATTATATTGAGGAACAAAGAAGAAACGAACTTTGAGACTTAAAATCTAAAAAGTTAGAAGCATTTTCAGGAGGGATAAAATGATCGGAAAAGTTGAAGATATGAAAAGAAAAGTGTGATGATAAAAAAAGTACATTGAACTTATCCACCTGTTTCTTCAAGTTTCACATTAGAACTCATCTACCTGTCTCTTCAAGCTTTTCCATATTAAAATTAACATGTTAGTTGAAGTGGAATTTAATCGTATAATTTATTCTTAACCTGTTCATTTAACTGATAAAATTAAGCCAATAATTAACACGTAATTAATTATTTATTAAATTATTGAAATCATACGACTTAAAGGTAGATAAAGAAAAATATTGCGATATTATAAAATATATAACAAAAATATATTTGAATATGAAATATATTGTTAAAATAACATACATTCTTTCTTCGCCTTTAATATCACTTCCTTTATTATTATTATTATTTATTATTTATATAGTTAATTTTGGCACAAAAATTTTCTCAAAATTAAAAAACAATAAACAACAAATTAAACTAAAACAAATAAATCAATTTGAAATTTTAAGAAGAAAAGTATAATAATTGTAATAATAATAACAATAATAATAATAATAATAATAATAATAATAACAGTATTAATAATAATAACGTAATTAATAATAATAAAAAAATGATACTAATAAATAAATGTTTATAAATAATAGTAAATAATAAATAATAAACAATAAATAATAAATAATAATGAAGATGGAAATTTTCGTAGCAAAATAAATGTTATAATTACTGAAAAGTTATTAATGAAAATCAATAATTAGAATGAAATTGTTGAAATGAATTATGAATAAAAAGAGGATAGGAAGGATGAATGATAAGAAATTGTTATTTGAAATTATTGAAATAGAAATTTGAAAAGTACTTTATTCTCTCTTCAACCAACCAACCAGCCAGCCAGCCAGCCAGCAAGCACATAACACACACACATACACTTAATACTAAAAGAAGGAATATTTATTGTTAATTCTCCAATCTTTTCGTCCCTAAAGCATTTAAAAAATAATTAGCTTTAAAAGTTTCCATTTTTTTATTTTAAAAAAATGGAATGAAATGGATGTTTTTGTTTGGCAAACGAAAATTCGAAAGGATGAAAAGTAAAAAAGACGAAAAACTAAAATTTAATTTTTCATATGTTTACGCTTGGAAATGATATTTTCATTATCATCAAAATTATTTTCATTACTATTATTTATTTATATCATCATCCTGATCCTTAATATGATGATGGAAATAAATCCTGATTTATAAGATTTCTCCAACTACTGATGATTATTCTAAGTATGACATCCGAAAATCGTTGCTTCCGTAATCATCTTTGGTTTTTTACATTGCGTCTAAATGCGTGATACGTGAAAGTCTATGTCATCGTTGCTTTTTTAATATTGCGTCTAAATGCGTGAAAATGTCTTCCATCTTTGGTTCCTTTATACTGCTTTTGAATGCGTGATACGTGAAAATCTATGCAATCTTCGCATTCTTTGTACTGCATCTGAATGCGTGATACGTGATATTTCTCATTTTCCTATTACTATGCCTTATTATATATTCGTTAAAGCTTCATATTGTGCAATTTCCATAATGAATCTTCTTGTCAAAAATGTCTCATTTTTTCTCTCCTAATTCATAAAATAAATTTTATTCTAACATTTAATCAAAAGTATAACTAATCAACTATTAGTAATGTTTGACTGACATTAAAAGAAAAATGTCTCGCAATTCTGTCTAAAAAAAGATTTATGCAAATAATTGAAATCGAAGCAAAGCATTATTTCTATTTCATCCATAAGATTTTTCACTAATTTATTCTGCAAAAAATATATGATGAATCCATTGATAATTATAATTCACTAAAATTAATCATTCCATTTATTTATAATAAATAAGTACTATAATAGATTATCACTTAACACATATTTTCACATAAACATACATTTTCACGTATCATTTATATCGATTTAGAACTTGAAAAAACTTTTATTTCTAAAAAACAAAAGAATAAAACCAAAAAGTTTTTTTAAATATTTTATTCATTAATTATCTAACATACAAATTGAAATTATAATTGTATTGTTTAAATAAACTTTTTTTAATATATTTAATGAAATTAATTTAATATTTTTATCAAAGTTATCATCATTTTTAGCAAATTTTCATTGATAAAAACGGAAGAAAAAGAAGAAAATATTCATATTACGGAAAGGAAAAATACGGAAAGGAAAAATACGGAAAGGAAAAATACGGAAAGAAAAACAAAAACAAAAAACATAATTTCGATTAAAATGGAAGATTGAAAAAAAGTTCAGTAAATAAAACAGAAGTGTTCCTTTTTTAAAAAAGAAGCCGAAAAGCATCTAAAGCTTAATAGGCTATCAAAAAATTAAAAAAGAGAAAGGGAAGAGAGAAAGAGAAAGAGAGAGAGAGAAGGAGAAATGTCAAAATGAAGTGATTGAGAGACAGCAATTGAAATAAGACATATATATATATACATGTATCATACAAACATAAATAAATGACAGGTACCAAACAAATACCTTCATCTTGCCGAAAGGATATTTTTTTAAAAAAATATTTTTGATTTGGAAAATAAATAGAATTTGAGAGAAATTGTAAAAGCTTTTTTGATGAAGAAAATATGGAAAAAAAAATGGATAAAAGCCTTTAAGGCTTTTCCTTTTATTTTATATTTTATGACAAAACTAAACATTTGGTTTCTATGCCAAGGGCACAGATCATTAGTGATCTCTTTATTTTCTCTCTAACTTCTCCCTTTTATTTGCTATTTTCTCTTCTCTCACAGATAAATGCAAATAATAACTAATATCCATTTCCCTTCTCTTTTTATCTTTTCATCTCTTTCTTCGTTCCTTCTTATTTTTCTTTTAACATATATACACTCATATATACACCCACGCACACACACGTATATACACATAAATGTACATGCATACATAAATACAAACGTACACATATATACATAGATAAACATATGCATGCACGTACACATATATATATACATGCACACGTATACGGATACATGACGCACGTACACACATATATATACACATGTACACGTATACACGTACATAAACACATGCACGTACATGTATGTATATATATACAGGTATACACATAATAAACACATACAAGCACGTACATACACATATACATACAATACGTACTACGCATGCATATATATATTTAAAAAAGAAAATACAGTTTAATTTTTTAAGATGAAAAAATACAATTTCTTATTAATGAATGCCGGCAAATAATACTATTCTTTTAATTTATATTAAAATTTGATTCTGAAAAATTTCATTATCAAATTTATCCGATTAATTAATTAATCCTTTCTTTTAGCAAAATCAGTCAATAATTTTTTAGTACTTAATGACACTACTCTAAATACCCTTATTATAATTAATTATTAATTATCGTAATGGATCGTCGAAATACTTCACAATATTATTTGCAAAAATTTGAAATTGTAAATGTTCTTCATATTTTCAAAACTTTAAAGTAAATATTCTTACATTAGCTGTTTCTTTTCCTTAAATATTAACTTTGTCTAAGTTGACATCAACAATAAAACTATAAAATAATAGAAAATTTAAATTGATTAAATATTAATGGAATTATGGAATCATATGAAATTTAAATAAACTTAACTCTAAAAGTAAAATAATAAATGATACTAAATTTGAATTAACTTCTATTACTAAAAGCAAAATATAAAATAATGCACGAAATTTCGATCAATTCATTTTTAAAAATAAAGCATAGAATGATGTGAAATTCAAATTAGCTTAATGCTAAAAGTAAATTTAAATGAGCTTAATATTAACAATAAAATTTGAAATATTCAAGCCAACTTAATGCTAAATGTAAAATATGAAATAATGTGAAATTTCAATGAATTTGAGATTAAAAAGAAAAACTATAGAATAATGTGAAATTTCAATAACGTTTAACACTTAACACTAAATGAAATAAAATTCTAAGAAAGCTTGGTAGCATAGTTGAAATATGAAATCATATATATAAATTAAAACAATTTACTAATGAAAGCGAAATATAGAATAAAGCAAATTTAAATTAACGTGAAATTTATTTAACTTAATATCAAATGCTTCAAATTTTATTAGTTTGATATAAGCGAAGGATTTGCAAAATTTAATCGATCGTTGGGAAAAAATTGAAATTTCTTTTTGTGTAATTAAAATAAGCGAAAAATTCCATTTTCCTATTTATGAGATAAGAAAGCTTGAATGATTCTAATTAAGCTTGTACCGCTTTACCAATTAAATTTTTATTTCTCTCAATCATTCATTAAATTTTTGCACGAAATAAATTTATAAATGATAAACAAAAATTTGATAATATTTATGATTTTGATAAAATGAATGATTTTTAAAGAATTTGTAATTATCATAATTTGATTAAAGTAAGTTTACTATTATAAGCTTACTTTAAATATAATTTGCTAAGTTTCTTGGATTGTTAGATATCCTTTTATAAGAGGATTTCTTTAGTTTTTTTTCTTAGCTAAAGCTGTAAACACTATGTTTACGATGAAAATAAGTAATAGTTTAATTAGCTTTTCTCTTCGGAAAAAAATATATTACTCGTAAATTTGCATATTTGTTTACGAAAATAAATTGTTAGCTATAATTATATTGCCAGCATCTCTTCAAATGAATTATTCTCTTAATTACTTTTCGTTAACTAATATTATTTCAATTCTTTCTTTTTACTACGAAAATTAAAATTTTTTCTTTTGTTTAACTTAATTGCAAAAAAAAAATGAAATGGAAAATTTTTGCTGAAAGCTAAATTAATAAAATATGAAATAAATAAATTATACGTCGATAAAATACATATATATAATATATATGTTTAAAATTTGTATAGGAAAAATTAATTAATAATTAATTAAATTAAATCAAAGAAAACAAGTTATATTAATAAATAAATGAAATGTATTTTGGATGTAAGAAATCTATACAAAAAAAACAATTGATAATAACAATTAAAATTTAATTAAAATCAATAATAATTGCTTCGAAAGCTAAATCACATTGAAATATGCTTAAAATTTATTTAATGTTTTTTGAATTCAACTATTTGTTGACAGATATGATAAACAAAATAAGAGTGATAAATTATCAAAAATCTAAGCTTCAACAAAAATTAAATTTTAAGCAAAAAATTTAGATGAAACTTTGCTTATATTTAATTTAATTAAATTTGATAATAAATACTTAATGTTTTTTGAATTCAACTATTTGTTAACAGATATGATAAACAAAATAAGAGTGATAAATTTGGAAATTGTTTATCAAAAATTTAAGCTTCAACTAAAATTAAATTATCGACAAAGAATTTAGATGAAATTTCACTTATGCTTAATTAAATTAAATTTGATAATTAATTAATGGAAAAAATAATCTTTGACATAACAAATTGTTAAATAAAATGAAAGTTTGGCAAAAAATTTTTCCGTTAAATTGTTCAATTTTGCTAAAATGTAAATTTTTGAATATGAATAAATAGATGCAAATATATGAGAGAGAGAGAGAGAGAGAGAAAGGAAAACGGAAAAGGAAACCGAAAAGAATTTGTTACTCCCAAATGATCATAATTTAAAATGGTTTGGGATATTTTAGGAATGTTAAAAAAAAAAGAATTCTTTTTTTAATCAATAAATTTCAAAGAACTAACCGATAAATAAATATATGCAAGCAAAAAATTTTAGGAAGGAATAATCTTGGCAAGAGACATGAAATATGGTTCAAAAAATTCTTTTCCATATTTCTTTTTCATCAATTAGACCATACTTCAATCATTTCGCCGTTTTAAGTTAACAGTGCTAGAATTAAAATTATTCATTAAATTTTTGAATAATACAAATTATCTGTTTTTACAATTTGATTGTTTATAATTTATGATTTAATTGTTTTATTATATGATTTAATTGCTTATTATCTACAATATCATTTCGCCGTTTTAAGTTAACAGTGTTAGAATTAAAATTATTCATTAAATTTTTGAATAATACAAATTATCTGTTTTTACAATTTGATTATTTATAATTTATGATTTAATTGTTTTATTATATGATTTAATTGTTTATTATCTACAATATCATTTCGCTGTTTCAAGTTAACAGCGTTAGAGTAAAAATTATTCATTAAATTTTTGAATAATATAAATTATCTGTTTTTATAATTTGATTGCTTATTTATGATTTAATTGTTTATTATCTATAATTTTATTTGCTAATTTTTTAATTGAAATATATGAAAATGAAATTAGTAAGGCTAATTAGAAGTAAATTTTAATTGAAATTTTTTTTAAACATTCATTTATTTTTTCGCTCTATATGTTTTTCTTTTGATTATTGCCGAAAATCCCACAAACATTTCAGTTATCAGTGAAATTAAATTATATTTGCAATTAAATTATATTTGCCATTTTTGTTTTCGCAACAATTTTTTTTAAAACTTTTTTTTCAATTTTAATTAATTTTCGTTTTTTTTTTGATTTTCTAATTATTATGGAATTTTTAGGTATACCTGTTAAATAGCAATAAATTTCGTTTATCTAACTTATTTATTGGCAGATTAAAAAGGAATAATAAATTTTTGATTATTTGACAAACGTTACCAGCGATTTTAATTGGACGTTAGCTGGCGCTTTTACTTGCGATAAATTTTCAACTGACAAAAATGTATTAGATTTCATTGCTAATATTTTTCCCACAAATCCATTTTGAATATTTTATTATAAATAGTAGATTTATTTATTTATTTATTTTAGCCAAATATTTTGATGCGAAATTAATAATTAAATCATTGCAAAAAATAAGAAAATTTTAGGCTAAAATTTTTTGCAAGTTTTAATTGAAATTATCATATGAAATACTGATTACAAATATAACAATAATTATGATAAATTTATTAATAATGATAACGAAAACAATAAAAACAGTGATAATAATAATAACAATTAATAAAAATGATAATACATAATATGAAATTGATAAATAATTATAATGGAATAATATATAAAAATGATAAATAATAATTATAATGTAATAATGATAGAATAATGATAACAATAATAATTATAATGATAATAAGAATAAATCGCTTTATAATAGTTGTAATCTTAATAATATACATACTATGATAGTTATGACCTTTATCAATGATATATATATACGTTTTGCATTTATAAATATAAAAATTTAAATGAATGAATGATTATTTCAGGTGATGTTTCTTATCAGCAATTTCATTATTATATTGAAAAAGCGAAATTTATTGCTTCATATTATCAATACATTACAAATAAGTACGATAATAATCACAGCCTGAATAAAATTAAATTTGATCATTTGAATTATTTTATTTTGATTTTCCTTTTTTGTTTTGCTCTTTCTTTCGCTTTACTTTATAATTAATAGCCATTAATGCATGAATGAATAAACAAACTTTCACGAAAATATTTTGTACCTAAAAAGGAATTCCATTAAAAGGAATTTCATTTAATTTTATTTTCTTATTATCAATCAATAATGAAATTAATTTCTTTTAATATATTTTTCTTCGTTTTCTCTTTTAATCGTTTGGAATAATTCTTTCTCTTCTTTTTTTGATAATATAAAATCAAAAAATCGAATTAAAATAAAAAAATTGGAAATTAAAAAATTAAAAACTGATTTGAAATAATGTAAAATTCAATGAATATATACAAAAACGATTATATATTTATTGATTTTTTTGTTCACATGTAAATAATTACGATAATTTTAAGTAATATAAATTTCGAAAATAAATAACATTTCATATTTTTTTTAATGTAACTTCTTTTGAATGATAATTTTAGCTATTTTCTTTTTGATGAAAATTTCAACAAAATTCTATTATCAATCCTAACTATAATATTATCATATTATTACCATTAATATATTATATACTATAATATTATCACATTATATTATTAAAGAAATTTCAAACTCTTTTCAAACCGTCAACTATAATATTATCATATTATAACTATAGAAATTTTAAAACACTATAATATTATCATATTATATTATAGAAATTTCAAAACCCTTTATAATAATTATAAAGTAAGTGATGTAAATTTCTCGTTTATTTCTATTTATATCAATTTGATAAATTATCTGATAACTATTATAGCATTTGATTGATTGATTGATGTTATTCATTTTAGATTTTAATTTTTAAGTTTTAATTATTTATTTTTATAACAAAAATAAAAGTGTTTTGGAACGATTTTAAAAATATACTAAAACAAAATTATATATTTATAAAATGGAATGCGAATTTTTTAAAATATTATTACTATTTTTGAAGGAATTTTAAATATTAATAAAAATTATTTCAAGTTAGTTAGTACTAAAATAATTTCAGGTTAATTAAAAGATAAGGAAAAAATTTTTTATCAAAACTTTTTCTCTATTTAACAACTTTTTGGGATTTATATCTAACCTTCACTTGAAGTATTCGAAAGACATTAAATGTTATTGCCAAAAATTAATTAATGATGGAAAATAATTAAAAAGTTTTCTTTTTTATACAATTAATTTGAACCAATAATAACAAATATGAAAGAAGCAAAAGAAACGAAAAAAACGGTTGAAAATAATTAGTGCATTAATTCATTAAAATTATTAATTGTAAAGCAAAATTTGATAATAAAAGTTTTACATCAAAAACTAAAATACGAATAACCTGAAATCCTGAAATTAAAAAATTAAAGAATTATTGAAAAACGCGCTATTTTTTCTCTTCCTTCTTTTTTGCTTTTTGTAATTTAATAATTTAAATAAATTAAAAAAATTAATTAATTAAAAATCACATAAAAATAATGAAAGGAAAAAAAAAGAACATTACAACATTGGATACTGAATTATTGCAACTAATTCTACCAACAATATGAAATATTTCAACAGCAAAAAACGAAAACTATACATATCCAATTTTCCAATGGAACAATATGCAAAAGAATAGCACTCTTAGTTGAATATATCCGAATACTATATTGAAAGATAGCAATATTGATTAAAATTTAATTGATGAAGAGAAAAGGAACGCGATAATAGCACCGTCTTTGGAATTTCATAATTTGCAAAAAATATAGTGAAATTAATATTTCGGTAATTTTTTGAAATGTCTCAAATGTGTTTCATTTTTACCGCATAAAAGCAATTCATACATTACTTTAAGTAATTGAATTAAATATTTTAATTATTTTTTAACAATCTTTCATTCTGATAATAATTAACTAAAAAAAAAAATCATTCCATTATTTTATTGAACAAAAAAATAATTAATTAATAATAGTACCAGTTATTGATAATTTCATAGCCTGTAATCGATATATTTCATTTATATAAATTTTGTCCCATGAAAAATTTTTGATAAACTTTTATCCGAAAACTTTTCTGAACAAACAATTAATTATCATTATAAAATGATTACTAAGTGAAATATAAACAGAATACAAATTCATAAATAATAAATGCTAGAATTTCAGAAAAGTTTTCATTCAAACTATAATATTAATTAATCGATAGGTAATTAGAAAAAAAAAATCTCTCTTATATCAAAATTTATAAAGTTTAATTAATTGACAATTTTGATGTTTCCATAATATAATTATATTATTTACACAATTAATTTTTTTAATTAATAAATATATTTGAAAACTAGAAATTTGTGCATTAAAAAATAACAATATCAAATTGCCACAATAATATAATTAATTATATAACTATATTATTTATACAATAAATTTTTTTTAATTAAAAAAACAATCAATTGTTTTTTCCTTAATATATTTGAAAACAAGAAATTTGCATATTAAAAGATAACAATATTAAATTGAAAATTATAAATAAATATTTTTGAGAGATTCTTTTTAAAAGATTAATTTATCAATAATAATTTATCACAGTGATATTATCATTAATGATGTAAATATCCTTTATCACAAAAGTGCGCATTCTTTGATGGATTCCATTCAGCTGTTTGCTGTCGCCATATTTCATAATTTTTTTCCAATTGTGTAAGTAAATTTGGTAGATTTGAAAATTGTGTCCAACTTGTAAATGCTTCACGTGCGAACATATCAATAAAACCGCATTGCGTTAATGGTATATTGCAAACGTTACGATCAAATAATTCCATTGTTAATGGTAAACCTTTTTCACGTTCTTCATTTGTCTAAATAAATTAATTAATTAATTAATTAATTAACTTTATTAATTAAGCCGTTAAAAAAATTAATAAAAAAGGGAAGAAAAAAGTGAACAAATTAATTGAATGACAAGCATAAGTTTAATTAATCAATTAATTAATTGCATTTTTTTCATGTTCTTTGTCTAAATAAATGAATAAACAAATAAATAAGTTAATTAATAAATTGTAACATAAAATTAAAATTAATCAAATACAAAAAAAGAACCTGATCAAAATATTCTTTCACAATACGCATTGCCCATCTTTCGCATAATTTCCATTCTCTTGTTGGATTTGCGATATCCGCACATTTGATTAACATACGACATATTGTTAGCGATATGTTATTCTCATTTTCTTCATGATCCTTAAAATTTCTTCTTCTTTAATTTCACATTCGAATTGATATGTTATGAAAAATTTTCATCATTTTCTCATAAATTATTTTTTCAACGAATAAAATATCAAATTGATAATAATATAATATAATAATATTAATATAATAATATAATAATATAATATTATTATCAATTTGATATTTTATTCGTTGATATTTTGATATTTGATAAATTGATAATATTACATAATATAATATAATATTGATTATATCAAATTGAATTAAATGAATTGTATGAGAAAATGAAAAGAAACAAATTTTTTGAATTCAATTTCTTTTTTTAAAAAAATTTTGATCGTAAATTTTCATTTCCCTTGCTTAATTACGGTAAAATATGCTAAATTATTTATTTTAATTAAAATTGTTCAATTATTTCAATTCAATTATTCCATTTCAAATTTGTGCAATTATTTCATTTCAAATTTTCTAAGAAAGAAAATTAAAGATGAAATTTGTGATTGAAAAAATATTTGAAGAAATGAATTATGAAAAAATTTTTAGTAAAAGAAAATAATATTGAATATAAAATATTATTACAACTGTGTAAATAGTAAGCTATAGCAAAATAAATATTATCATAATTTATGAAAACCATAATTATCATAATTTTATTATCATAATTTGTTTTGGAAAGTTTCATGAAAAAAGCAAACGATTAATAGAGTATCTAATTTATTTCATTTCTTTCAAAAATTCATTTATTTCTGTTATCATAAGATATCTGATACTTTATGATAATAGAAATGATATTAAAAATTTTATTTTTGCTTTGTTTATCATTTTGAAATATATTTTATAACTATGATTGTAATAACCAAATCAAATAAACATAAATAAACTCTGATTAAGAATAATTAATTATACTTAAAGAACAAAAGCAAAAAAAGTGGCAACAAGTCAATATATTTTAATTAATAATACCTTTAAATAATAGACAGTTTAAAAAGAATAATATATTTCGACTTTATTAAGAATAATTAATAATACCTTTAAATTTGAAACAACTTGTTGAAATTTTGTTAAATATTCAAAATGTCGACTCATATCAGTAGCTAAAACCATTTCAACAGCAGCTTGTCGTAATGTTGCAAATTCTTCTCGTGTAAGTGCAGCAAATATATTAATATTATTGGTACTTTGTAAGGTAAGTTGAAATGCTAATGAAATATGATGATTTTCCAATACTGATTGATCGTTGTATAATAATGCCAATGGTTGTTGTGTATTTATTAAAAAAGCATTACCACGTCCTAAAATTAAGTTTTAATTTTATTTTTTAAAATATTTAAGTAATAATTAAATTAATTAATTGTTTTTATAATAATAATACCAATGATTATTGAATAATTATTAGAATGATATTGTTGTATTTTGAAAATAATCATTTTCTTTAATTTTTGAATATATCATTGCAAATAACTATCAAACATATTAAATCGAATATTTTCAAAGAAATTTTCCACCGATAGATTTTCGTTTCTTTTTTTCCAAAATAAATATTAACTAACAACAAATGATATCATAGCATTATATTTTATGGTACATTAAATTTTTGCTAAGAATTGCTAAAGTAATGCTTTGGCTGTTGTTATTCAGTAAATATGATTGTTAATTTTGATCAAACTTCTAAAATTTTATGAGAAATAAAAATTTATGTTAAAATTTTGCCTTAATTTATTGCTTGAAATTAGTTGATCTGTTAGGAAGTTGTTTTTATTAAATTTAAATTAACCTATCCAATATTATCAGTAATACCATTAGAAATAAGCGAAATGATTTAAATTATAAAAGATTAATATATATATTTATCGAAATGGTGATCCAAATTATAAGCTATTTATTGGAATGATAGAAATCAGAAAAGATAGGTAATACCAACCGGGATGATCCAAGTCATGAACAGCGGCAGCTATTAAAAGTGCAGTAGCATGTGATTCCTGTACGTAATGAGCAACAGTAGGACAATCAAGAAAAAATGATGTAGCCTAAAATATGTTATGAATTTTCGGATTGTATTGAAAAAATTTCCGACAAAAAGATCCTTTAATAACTGAAATCGGAATTAAATGAACAGGATAAATTTAAGTAAAGTAGTTCCCGAAAAAAAGTTGGAGATTTCTA
Source organism: Cercopithifilaria johnstoni (assembly GCA_916381525.1). Lineage (NCBI taxonomy): Eukaryota > Metazoa > Nematoda > Chromadorea > Rhabditida > Onchocercidae > Cercopithifilaria > Cercopithifilaria johnstoni. Next base: position 20,483 of record CAKAEH010001374.1, read on the forward strand.
AGTGAATTATTGATATAACAAATAATTTATCACACTCAACATCTTACGGAGTTTTAACATCAAAATATGCAGAAATGATATCAAGTGATACGGAAAAGAAATGATATGAAAATTTTCACAAAAAAAAAGAATGCGAAGAAAACAGGATATTTAAACTACAATATTCTTTCCGGATAAAATAAAAACCTGTAAGACATCGGCTGCATGAGTAGCATTATGATACGGATTTACTGTACGATAATAAGTTTCAATCGCATCAAACCAACGAGTAATTAAATCCATCGAACATTTCAATGTTTCATGAATCTTCCAACGTTCGAATATCTGTAACGTATCTAAATTAAATATGAACATTTTCTTCACATGAAATATGTGAATGTTAAGCAGCAAATTATCTTGATCATATCTGTTTTGTATCTTTTCTTTTTCCACTCTTTCTTTTCCTTTTACATGTTCCTTAATTTTTATATTATTTTTCGAAGTAAAGCTAAAATTGTTGAGATAAATTTTGAAGTGAAAAATTGTGGAGAAAAATTAGGATTGGTTATTTATAATAGTTATGACATACGGTAGGTTAGATATGATATAATGATATCATTGTAATTGAATGAAACTTTAGAAATTATTTTTTAAAAAAAAGGACAAAATTTTTAGAATAACAAATTTCTCTCTTCTCTTCTCTTCACATTTACCTTTGTGCCTAAACGTGAAAGTGCATGATTTCCGGAAATTTTTTCCAAATATAAAATATCGAAATTCCATTGAGTATCGTTTGATAAAGCGCTTCGTATATCGCTTGAAAGATTATGGCAACCATCAATGCTCTGCGATTTACGCCTAACTTTAAACGCATCAACAACGGAACGTTTTCGACTTTGAGGCATATGATGAAGCTGTAAACAATGATATAATTAGTAAAAATGATTAATATTAATAATTAATAATAATAATATGTCATTTAATTTTTTAAGAACAAAATTTTAATCAATTAATTTTTATACAGTGCATTGCATGATAATACAAAAATGTGGGAATATTTTGATAAATGAAATTGAACATATTTCAGCTTTTATTATTATATATTATTTGGTAATTTACTATATTAGATCAGTTAAGTCAATTTTCCTGTAATCAAAAGCTATTATCCGGAAATATTCCGGAAACATCACTTCATGTTAATAGTATAAATAGAGATTACTGAAAATAATTAAATTAATGGTATATTAATCTAAAAACATCTAATTCTATTAGTTGAACACAGTTCAATTTTCATTCCAGTTCAATTTCCATTTTTCCGATTTACATAAAACTTCCAAAAATATATTTCGTTATTGTATACTAACCATTATTCATCTATTTTATATTTTTGTCATTTCTGACTTCTTTGTTTTGTGCTCATTAATTATTGTATGATTAATTAAACTCACTACAAATTGATTACAGGTATGCATATCTTTGCAATGTATGTAAAATATTTGTATTCATTAAATTTAATGAAACATATACTACAAATTAAAATAATAACTTAAATCAGAAATAAAATAGAACAAAAAAACTAACACGTATTAATCCATCGTAATAACCAGTTGCTATTCGATCATTATTACCAAAACGTGTTATTGTTGGAGCGTATAATTCGGATGATGATAATACCTAAGAATAATTAATTAATCAAATTCTTTAATTAATTCAATTCTTTAATAAAATGAAAAGCAAAAGAAAAACAATAAATTATAATTTAAAGAAAGATTTAACAAAAAAGATTGAAAATGTTAGCTAAACAAAGAATGTTTGTGTTATACTGTAAACAAAAGAAATTATTAACATATAATATTGATTTTTGAATTACTAATTAAATAATTTAATTTGTAATTAAATTTTTAATTTGAAAATTGAAATGTGAAATTTCAAATTAAGCTTAAATGATAATATAAATAGAAGAAAGTTTGATACGAATTTGATGCAAAAGATAAATTTCAATAAAAAATTATGGATAGAAAAAAGAGATATAGAACAAAAGAATATGATTAAATATTTTAATTTTAATTTTAATTAACCAATATAATATTTGAAAATGCTCTCTTCGCTTTTTCTATTCTTTCATACTGTAAGACCTAAAACTTACAAATATGCTTCTAAGATATTAGAATATAAACTCTTCTTTTCTTAATTACTATAACCCTTTTTTCTTAATTATTCTTAATTATTATTTATTTTTTAATTGTTAATTATTTCCTAGTTGCTAACTATAAATTTCAAAATTTCGTTTAATAAATTTGAAGTTTGAATTTTTTAAATTATTCCAATTAAAAAAATTGATATCTAAAAAATCATCGGAAAAGACCATTCAAATTGAATTTTTTTACTAATAAATTTTAATTTAAACAATGATGTAATTAATCGCTATTCCTTTTATGTTGAAAACTTCCTAAAATTAAACTAATATTTCAATTTTTTTCATTTCAAAAAATATTCAAATTCATTTAAAATGATGATTCGGAAAGAGGAAAGATAACCATCCATTACGACTGATACCTGTCAAATTTAAAAATTTTATAATTTTAGATTTTGCTCAATAAAATAATCTGAACTTAATTATTTATAATAATTTCGGATTTCATTCAATAAAATATAACTTATTTAGCTTATAATCTGAACTTATTATTTCATCTATTAATTTCTATCGTCCAATTTCATTCGATTATTCATTATTAATATTTATTATTTAACAATTCTATTATTCTTTTTCATTTACATATAGTAATAAGTATTTAATTATTTTATACATTATGCTTATTTCACAAACATTTCTTAAAACAAAAAATAAAATATATAAATCGATTTTTTATGAATTTACAAAAATACTTAAATTGTTTTTATCACTGATAATTTTATATAAAATCATTTGAATAATACCTTTTAACTTAAATAATTAAATTTAAAATTAAAATATATTTTCTATAAATTGCTAATCGATGATAATTTGTAATTAATTATGAATTATAATAAAATTAGTAAAATTATTACAAGCATATTATAAGAGAATTTATTTTATTAAAATGATATCTTATCGTTTATTGTTTTAAATTTGTCTTTGATAACTTTGAAATATTTTATTAAAATAAAATTTTAAATATCTTAAATATTCAAATTTTCATTTTTAATTTCCAATTCTTGATTTCTTTATTTTTCATTTTGGTTTAAAAATATTTCATAGTTCAAAGTTTATTTAAATTATAAGGAAAAAAAATTTCATTTATTTAAAAGGGAGAAAATGACTTAATTTTAGTTTGAGAAGATAATTTTAAATTTACAAATATGCCTTAACAATGTATAAAACTAAAATTAATCAATGAATGATATCAAAAGAGACAATTAATTTGTCTTTGTCGAAAACAATTAGCCAAATTTTTGTTGATGAATTGTTGTTGTTGTTGTTGTTGTTGTTGCAGCAATATTTCATTAATGTGCAAATTTACTAACTCTAATTGCATCTCGTAGAAGTTGTTGTGTTTGTTCGTCCGTTCCCCTCATAGCATCTCGTAATGAGAATAACACCTCAAAATATGAATTATTTTGATAAATTAAATTTAAAAAATTTATCAATCGATAATATTTCATTAATAAAAATTTTTAATTACGAAAATTATAATTATAATTCAAAAATACATAATGAATTAATTGTTTAATTGTGTTGTTTTATTTCTTGAAAACTACAAAAATATTTGACATATCTTTTTTTATCACTAAGTGATTAAATTTTGAATTTAAATATGTCATTTACAATAAAGATATTACAGGTAAAAAAATTTGTAATTAACAACTAAAAAGATTTACCTGAAATTTATAATTTTAACGACATTAACTGAATGATAATAATATTAATAATAATAATTGATTAATGATTATTAATCAATAGATAATAATTAATAGTTAACAATTAATAATTAATAATTAGTAATTAATAATTAATAATAAATATTAATCAATAATTAATAATCAATAATTAGTAATTAATAATTAACTATTAAATAATAATTAGTAATTAATAATTAATCGTTAAATAATACTTAATAACCGATAACTAAGGTCAAAAATTAATAATTAACAACTAATAATTAATAAATAATAACAATGATGATAATAACGATAATAATACTAATAATAATAACAACAATAATAATAATATTAAGGTTATGTCATTCAGTTTTATTAAAAATTCTATGGGAAGCATATATACATAAAGACGATAATTTATTAATTACTAATTAATTTTAGCTCAAAAAAGAAAAGAATAAATGAAATTTAGAATCATTAATTCAAGAAATTAATTTCAGAAAAAAATCAATTTATGTAATATCGTTAAATAAACTAAAGAAATAATACAAATTATTTATATAATAGTATTTTGATTTAATAGAAAAATTAGCGAAATTTTTAAGCGCATGTATAATCCGAAACGTTACGTTTGTCAATAAGACGTATACGTGTACCAATAAGACGCATACGTGGAGAAACTTTAAAAATTAGCTTTAATTTAAAATACTATTGTCTAATAAATTTTTATCATAGATTTGAAATTTATTGAAATATTTTATTGAATGTTTGAGTATAATATTGAAATGATAGCTTATCATCACAGATTGATAAGAAATATTTTTAAAATCTCCAAATGAACTATAAGTAATTCATTATTAATTAATCGAATTGTTTGCCAGAGTATCAGAATTACGTATAACTTAGAGCTATACCAATACAATTGAAATGAATTGATGATGATTGCATGATAAGACATATTCGAAAATGCCAAAGAGTTAGTTGTATTGCCAGATGATTTATTAACGTCCATTTAACCTAATTCATAATCATGATTAATGTTTAAATGATATTTTCATTTTAATTGTCTGGCCTATCATAAAATTGATTTATATTTTCAGGGAAAACATAGCAATTGTTTTGTGATAAAAGTTTAACTTTTACAATGATCGATGAAAAATGTTTGTTGAAATGTCAAATTATGATTGAAATGATAATTATAGGCGGAAACAAAAAAGTGATACTGAAATTAAATCGAAAATTTGTTATTATTAAATATTTAAGTATGAAAAAAGATCTTTGAGAATGTAAATCTTCTAGAAATTTTCTCTAAAGTTTGCAATGAAAGAAATAATTAAATTGTTTTAATTATAGGACAAAATATTTTAACAAATATTCATATCCATAAAGTATTTTTTCTGCCATAAAAAATAATTTCATTTATGAAATTAACCATAATTTCACTTATAATTATGTAAATTTTAGGATCATTTTAGGATTCATTTTAGGTAAATTATTAAAATTATAATTTGTAAGCATACATATATTATTAACTCATTTCAATAATTATTTCACAATAAAACTTTTTTATAAACAAAATAAAAAAAATGTTATAAAAGATAGGGAAGAAATGAAAGATGCAAAACAGAATGATATAAATGTAATCAAAATGTCAAATAATACGGCATAGGTTGTCATTTATATATATATGTATGCTTACATGCAATTAATTTCATGCAATTAATTAATTTAAGATTAATAATTATAATGAGTATTGGAATTGAAATTTCGGTAAATTATTGAGAAAAGAGCAAGTGATGAGAAATAATAAGTGAATAGAGAAAAAGCTTTGAAAGTTGATTGATGAAAAATCAGACTTCAAAATTTTATAATTCTCAAATAGTGCCAGAATTGCTAATTGATGGGATATCAATCAGATCAATTGATCAAAAAAGAAAAGTTTATTTACTATTGTTTGCTTGAGTTGTTCAGGTGAAAATACTATAATGTATCGAATTCGTAATCAGTAATCATGTTATACATTTAATTATATTTAATTGCTATAAAATGTAAAATATCTTGAATGATTAAATTGATACTCTTAGCTTCCATTATAATTGCCAGATTATTTAATGAAGCATACATTGTCAGGATGAACCATTATAGCATATATTATCAGGATGATGAATGTCGAAAAACTATTGCAAACTATGTATAACAGATTGTTGTACATTTTAACTTTCTTAATTAGACTTATAATGATTACACGCCAAATATTTTGCATTGCTTAATACGAATTATTTATTTACTTTGAATGTTTAATTTGTCTAAATCCTAATGTTGAAATTATGTTGATAATTTAAAATCTAATCTGAAATTATATTAATTTATTCAAACTTGAATAAAATTATACTCTACGCCTTAATACTATTATTATTATTATGATGCAATTATTAAATTTCGTTATAGTATTTATGATATACTCATAAATAATTAAAAGTGTTACAAACATTAAAAAAGAAGTGCAACGTTAAAACATAAAGTTTGTTAGGAAAAGAAGAAGCGAAAATTCACCACTGAATGCTTAACATGTAGTAAAACGAAGAAAATAAACAACAACAGCAACAACAATAGCGAAAAGAAATAATAAATTATAAATAAAACAAAAAAAAAGATAAAGAAACAAATAATACCTTTATAGGTAGAAATTTACCTCATTGATGGGCGAATCAACAAGCGCTCTTTGTGATCGTTCACTTCGTATCGATGGTGTATTAGTATAGAGTGCCGAATCACCACCACCACCACTACCACCACTACCACCAATATTTCGTTTCAAATAAACAAATTGTTGGCTATAAAAAAAAAAAGGAAAAGAAAAATATGTTCGGAAAATAAATCCGGAAGTTTTTTTGCTTTAATTTAGTATCGATGATAGCAGAGATATTCTGAATTTATCTGTCCGATTTTTGGCCATTTGAATAAATTGTACAATATCATGATATGTATTATTATTCAAGCACGAATATGAATATTTTAAATTTTCGGAAAAAAAAATTATTTTAAAATAAATTATTTTATGATAATAAAATGAAGTGGTTCGAAGAATTCTTTGCTATCAAAAATATTGAAGAAACACTTTAATATTGCATTAATTACTAAACAAATTAATTAATTACTAAATAGTTATATATGAACTGATAATATAGTATTACATGATACCATCGCACCTGTATGTTTTAAAAAATATTTTAACTATTCTTTGTTTTTAAGACCATATATATATGAATATATAATTTACCTAGTAGAACTTCCAGGTACTTGTATGCATTGCCATTCATAATTTTCTTTTTGTGCTACTTCATCATCTGCTACAGTTGTTGTAATAAAATCTTTCGATCGCGTTGAATATTTTTGTTGCAATGATTTTCGTCGAATATCGGATGTTTTTTTACCGAGCACTTCACTCCTTAGAAAGGCATTTAATCAAATTTAATCTAAAAAAGAGTTTAAAAGAAAACTATAAAATCTTTAAATATATTTGCATTACGCTTATTCATCCAAATAACAACAACAATAACAACAATCAATTTATACTTATATTTCATCAAATTTAAAATATACGAAAAAAGGATAATACTATTTTTAAGACAAAAAAAAGGGCGCAAACAGCTTTAGAATTTATATGATATTTTATTACTTATACTGTAGCGTAACTATTTTATCCTTAGAATTTTACTGAGTAGCAGCTATTCTATTACTTAGAATATACAGTAACAGTTCCGCTATTTATAATGTATCGTAATTACTTCGCTACATTTGGAATATATCGTATCAAAGAAAAAATTTAATATTTTTCTTTCATACGATAAGATCATTAGAGGAAGAAACTTTACCGCTTGCAACCAGTATTTGTTTCATAGGCGCGATTTATGTATTGCACATTTAAGGCATTATCACATATTTCAATCGGTTGATTTACCTGTAAAACAATATGTATGTTTAAGCCTAAAATATCAAATAATCGTAATTACACCTGTAATTAACTTAAATATAGAATTATCGTAATTAAATGATAAAACATTTCATAAGATCTCAAATTGCTAGTAATCTCAATTACTTTCAAACTATCAATATTTATCTCATTCCTAATATACGATTAATCAATTATTATTTCATTTACTTAATTAACATATTAGATGGATGAATAGTGGTACCTCGTCTAGAGCAGCAAATAAAGCAGGTATAGCACGTAAACGATTCACGAGACGTGCGAATAATTCACAAAGAGAGATATCCGTTGACGTTGACACGAAAACCTGAAATGACTTTATTTATAACAATCATTTATAAAATTAATATTAATAAATAAATATGGAATACATATCGATGAGTGTTATTAGATAATGAAATATTTACTATATAAATACTGATTTATTTATTTTTACCTAATTTTAATTTCTTTACTTTAGAACTTATTAACTTATATAAACTGCAATTCCCAATAGATTCCCAATAGAATAATGATCTAATGATTCTCTAATATAATTTAATTCAATGAGAACAGTATAAGTATAAAATTGATAATACTAATTATTTACGAGTAGAATTTGAATTTAGATGAAAGAAGAAAAAAGATGTGATAAAATTGCCAAATACAATTGTCTAATTAATATTACCATGCTTAATTAATTTAGCTCAATTATTTTAGTATCTTTAGATTTGATTAATTGAATATTTAAGAGTTAGGTAATACACATCTCATAATATTGTAGGAAAAATGATAAACTTAAGTGCGATAATATTAATTAGATAATTGTATTTGTTATTTTAGGAATAATGATCAATTTACGTGGCAAAGAGTAGACTGTGAAAGCAGCCAATGTTTACGTTTTTCGGATATCATCCTGAAATCATTTTTTCGTGCAAAAATAAAATCGTTCACAAAATTTTGTTAGAATTTTGAAAATGTCGGAAATTAAAAAAATTTTCTTCTTTGTTTTTGCCTTTTAAATTTTTGCTTAATAAATAAAAACATTAAAGACAGGTAAAGAAAAATGGAATATAATTACCTGTCTGATAATGCGGCAAAAAAAACTTCGTCGGTTGTTGAAAGGCAATGCATTGTTCTACAATTTGAATCAAACAAACAAATAAACAAATAATTATTCTGGCAAGCAGAATTTTTTTCATATAATTTTTTAAATTAAATTCCTCAAAAATTCATCAATGAATTTCCAAAGTATTTTTTGACCTAAAAAATCGGATTTAATAATTTGAAGCAATTACAGTAACCGTAATCATAGCAGCTTAGTATACTGTTTAGGTCAGATATTAGTGGTAATTTAAAAAAGATTTAAGTGTAATTATTTTTAATGGGTTTAAGATAAAAAGAAGAAAACTGAGAGAGTGCTAATTATCGCTAACAAATAATAAAATTTAATAGATAAATTTAAATGGCTTCTTTCATGCTAGTTTCCTTTCGTTGAAAATAAAGAATTTTATCGCGTTTTTTTTCCGGAAAAATCTATCGCACCGAATTATCGATTACCGGATAATATTAATTAAAGTTATTATTTTGAAGTATTTAGCCTAAATACAAATCGATAAACTGTGTTACTTGGCGAAGGTAGCAATATCAGGTAGGCGAATATCTACCAGAACTAATAATGGTTTTTGTTGTTGATAATTAACTTCTGCAACACCTGCTGATGTTTTAACAACCTGAAAAGATTGAAAGCAAAAAAAACAATAGGCACTTGATAAATTTTAAGTAAAAAACTTTTTTCCTAAAATTTTTAGAATTTTCAAGTTAAAATGAAAAAGAGAAAAGACTGGAAGGAAATAAATAACATACTTGCCAGCCATTTGATCGAAGACTTTCAATAAAAAGACAATCATTTGGCTGCCGATTTCCTGTTACAAACATTGCCTATAAGAATAGAATTTCTATATTACTTTAGGTAATATCTAAGATTAATTAATTTTAGGATAAATTAAACTAATAAAATGTATTTCAAACCTATGAGAACAGAATTTCTCATATTACTTTAGGTAATATCTAAGGTTAATTAATTTTAACATAAATTAAACTAAGAAAATATATTTTAGGCTAAAATAATCAATTATTTCATATATAAAAAAAAAGATTTATTACGGTTTGGTAATAGCTTTACGATTGTTTCAAATAATTTTTGATAATATTTATGCAAGATATATTAGATTTCTATCGCAAAATTCGCAAATTGAATTTTTTTTTTGAATCGCAAATTTCATCGTTAAATCGCAAATTTCATCATTAAATCGCAAATTTCATCATTAAATCGCAAATTTCATCATTAAATCGCAAATTTCATCATTAAATCGCAAATTTCATCGTTAATCATCGGCCTACTTATCGATATATATCTTACATACACTAACCAATTTTTTTGTTCGTTTTTTTCAAATTATATTATGAATGAATAAAAATTGTAAGAATTTTATAATTTAAAAAATTTTATCAAAATTATTATTATTATTATTATTATTATTACTACTATTATTATTATTACTATTATTATTAATTATTAACGATTCATATTATTATTTTATTTGTTTATAAGTAAATATTATAAATTGAGGCGAACTTATTCATATTTATATCATTTACATTATTCATCGATAAAAATGTTTGATGTTATTGTTGGAAAGAATGGGATGTTTATGCTATTAATTGTAATTATTATCATAATTATTTATGCTATTAATTATTTTAATTATTATATAATTAATAAAGTATCGAAATAAAATTAAAAAATGTAAAAGTTCAAAAATAAGTAATTAAAAATTTGATATGAAATTTTAAAAATTAAACAAAAAGAAAGAAAGTATAATTTTTCGTAATATTTCATTTTAGTTATTTTTTTTCATTTTCTTTTTGGCTTTTGTTTTAAGAAATGAAAAATTGAAAGAAATATATTATTGACGTAAAATTGAAATAAATGGCTGTAATTAAAATTTGTTGTTTTTTTCGTTTCAAATCAAATTTTTATCCTTTCATCATTTATTTTAATGCTTTAAGTCTGCCGTAACTTTACATTTTAATGTTGTTGATTTAAAAGATAAGATAGAGAAAGAAAGAGAGAGAGAGAGAGAGAGAAAAAGAAAGAAAGAGATTTAAATTTATCATTTATTTGATTTACTAAATATAATAACCGAAGTTTGTTTTTATAAGCTTGAAATAATCTTGAAATAATTAACTAATTTGACTAATTACTAATTAACTATTGCGTATAGCTCATTCATTAAAATGATAAATTAAGAAGATATAATTGAATTGTTTTAAAAAAACGACTTTGATTTGCGATATTTTCAATTTGTGAAATTGAAATAATAAATTTACAAACAAAAAATTGTAATTTATTAAATTAATGGAAAGTTATAATTTTCATTTTTTCAACAAAAAACTTTTGCATAATTATTTATTTGATTTTTAAGAAAAATAATTGTAATAATTTTTCCAGAATTTTCAATAAGTTAATTAAGCTAATTTATTAATCTAGTTAATTATTTAAATTATAATATTTAGGAACTGATAGAATTATATGATAATAATTACTATCAAATTTATATTGTAAAAGATAAGATAGTTTGTTATCAATTATTAAGATAGATAATATTGTGATAAGATAGACAATTATTATAATTACAATTTGTCATTTGCTTTATAAATATACATAATAGTCTTATTTCTTATTTCATTAGTCTATACATTAAAAAAAACAACAGCTTATAAAATGATTTTGGATGAAAAAAAAATCACTATAATATAATTATATATAAATACATGAAAATGATTAACATGATTTTAATCATATCACCAATATACAGATAATTTATATGATAAGAGAATTAGCAATTATTGCAAAATTTGATAAACCAATAATTTAAATATCAAATTGGAAAAGACAAAGAAAAAAATTCGAATAAATTGAAAATTAATTAAAATAATTAATATTTATTATTAACAATTAGATTTATAGTAATGAGATAGTAAAATTTTTGTAAGAGTTTAAAATTACAAATTAATTTAGCAATAAGAAATAATTAAATTTTATACTTACTATTAGAGTTCTTTATCAGGATTGCATGAATTCCTATCAGAACTCTTTATCAGTATCGGAATTAATTTAAAATATTCATAATTTGAAATTTAAATACTTTCATATTTAAAAATTTTCTTTCATTATTGATTAATTTTATAATTCATGCAGTAAATTATACTAATTATATGTCATATAATTATTAAATCGATATAAATTATTTCAGTACAATAATATTCGGTATAAATTTCAAGTTCATTATCTTATATAGTAAACAAATTAATGATACATATTTTACTATTAATCAATTTCTTTTTCCCATGCTATTATTTCGTTTCTTTCCTTTTCTATCTTTATCATTATCATTAATCATTGAAAACATTCGAAAATTCCTCTTTCTCTGTTCCTTTTTTTTCCTGATAAAATTGATATATTATTTTTTTCAATGTTCAACAATTTTAAACAAATCAATGGAAGTGCTATTCACTTCCTATTTGCAAAATTCATTTTACCGGTTTTTTCCTCTTACTCTCTCTCTTTCTCTCTCTCTCTCTTATTTCCGGTGATTTCATTACACAATATTTTAACTTCTCTATTAACTAACTATCAAATATGTAAAATATTGATTGAAAAAAATGAAATATCGATTGAAAAAGCTTACAATTCATATTTCCTAAAATAGTAATAATAATAATAATAATAAATAAACTAATAAAATATATATTTTTGATTGATATCAAATTACCATCATTATTCGTGCATTAAAATTTATCACACTAAGAATTCAAAGATCATTTCTGCAATAAATATAAACATAAATGATTTATATCAAAACATGTGGTTGAGTTATTCAATCAAAAATGTTCGTTTAAAATTTTTCGCACTAAATATTCTAATTTTCTATTGTCTTTAAATACAATTTGTAAATTTCATATTTTATTATTTTAATCGTTTTTTTAATTTAAATTAAATTTTAATATCTTAAGTAATATTGGAAATGATTATTATTATTAATTATAAATGAATAATAATTTTTTTATTATTACTGTATTTCCTGAATGATTCAAATTTGAATTAAATAAGAATTGGTACTTTAAATTTGACAGTTACAACAAAGTATACAAATAAATGAAATTTGCAACCTTTAATAGTACTAACGATACAGTAATAATAATAATAATATACCATAACAATAATTAATTATTATATTTATTTCATATTTGTTTACTTTTTCGTTTACATTATTTACATCCTTCTCCAGTAATGCTAAATAAGGCAAATTTATTTTATACACTTCAATTGATTGCATTTTCTAATCAAAAATAAATTTTCATTTATTTTAAAATTTACATTCTGCATGCAATGTATGTAATTATACATGCATTTTGCATGTTATGGTTATATGCATGCATAATATGCAAATGTTATATAAACATAAACTAAAGTAAACTATCTAATTATAATTCGTTTATATCCGATTCACTTAATTCATCTTTTAATTTAATTTTATTTATTTTAAATTTTATTTTCTTATTATTTCAATTCAGTATAATCATAATAATTTTTAGGTTCAAAAATTTTTTTAAAAAAAGAAAAGGAAAAAGAAAATTTGACAAGACGTATTTTTGAAAGAATACATTAGCGATACCTATTTATTCCTATGAAATATACTAAAAACATCGAATAGAAAGATATTTTAGCATACTTCCATAATTTATACCAATTGAAACTATTTTAGATTCAACGAAATGAGAGAAATGAAAACGAAGAAATAAGCATTCAAATATTTCTTAAAACATTTTCCATTATGCTAATTTTATTTGAAGCAGAATGATATTTGAGAATTTTGATGATAAATACTAAAATTAAATTTCTAATAATTAACGGAAAAAAAGCTGAAAAAAATTTTCTTCTTTTAAATTTCAATAACGATAATGATAGTGATAGTAATATATTTTAAAAACGATAATAGTAATATGTTGATGATAGTGATAGCAATATATTTTAATAACGATAATAATAGTAATATGTTAATTATAGTGATAGTGATAGTGATATATTAATTCATGATTAATTGAATACTTTAAAAAAAGAAGTGATTGATTTTAAAATTTAAGCAACACAAAATTAAAGCTAACCGTTTTTTTTGGCTGTAAAAGCATAGGACCAAAATTATCAGGTATAATAAATGATTTTCGTCTAGCAGTTCCACTACCAGTATTTGTTGCATTTAATGGTTGTTGAACAAAATTATCACTATCCGAAGTGATAAGAGCTGTTGATGTTGTTCCACCAGTATTTGCTAAGCCACAGCACCATGGCATTTCGATTTATTTATATTTTTTTTTATTGATAAATTTCGGAATTTATTATTTTGATAAATTAAATTATAACAAAAGAAAAACAAAACGAATGATAATTATTCGTTTTAAAACAAAAATAAACAGAAATTAAAAAAATGAATAAAAATAGTTTGTAATAAAATTTATTATAATTAATAGTAATAATAGTAGTAATTATAGTAGAAGTGATAGTAATAATGTGAAAATATTTATGGCAGCGCCAATAATAATTATAGTAGTACCAATAAAGGTCGTTGTTGTAATAGATAACAGCAATAATATTTCCACATTCAATATGAGAAATTTTCAATATCTATGTAGTTTATTTCTGTTCCAAAAATTTTCATAACATCAACATAATAAATCACTTCGTCGTGAAGTACCACAATTAATACATGAGGTAGACCTTAAATAAATCATTGAGTTAATTAGTATTAGTTGAAATGTTTTTGCAATTAGTATGTGAGCAATTGTTCGGTGTTAACAATTGAAAGTTCAAATTTAAAATGCAATAAACAATATGAAATATCTTTTTAGAAAAAAGAATTTAAATTTAGAATGTAATAAACAAAATGGAATACTAAACATAAAACAATAACTAAGATTAAAATAAGAGAAGGAGAATGAAATAAATATGAAAAGAGGATGAGAAGGATTGTTATAATTTTAAAAATTGTATAACTTCATGTAATCAATAATCATATAATTTCATGCAATTAATAATCATGATATAACTTCATGTGATTAATAATCATGAGATAACTTCATGTGATTAATAATCATGAGATAACTGCATGCAATTAATAATCATGATATAACTTCATGCAGTTAATAATCATGATATAACTTCATGCAATGAATAATCATGATATAACTTTATGTGATTAACAATCATGATGTAACTTCATGTGATTAATAATCATGATATAACTTAATATGATTAATAATCATGATATACTTTTTATAGTTATAATAATTAAAAAATAAATAATATGCAAAGTTTAGAAGATAAATTGTATTCATTGTATAGAAAAACGATTATATTAATTATATGAAGTTGCATTAATGAATTAATGATTTGATGAAAAATGAATTAGCATATTTTTGAAAAGGGAAATGAAATAAAAGATAGAAATGGAGTGATAACTAAAAGAATATGTCAATGAAATAGATGTTACTTAATTAATTAAATAATTACAGGTAAATTGTTATAAATAGTAACATTCAATGATATGACAAGAAATAATTCAATTAACTAAAATTTAAAAAATATAAATTAATTTCATTTAAGCTAAAAAAAGTTAAACTAAAAGAATGAAAAAAGAAAATCAATAGGTATAAACATAATATTATCAGAAAAATTTAGCATAGTTAAACATTAAACAAAATAATTAGCAATAAAAAGTTAATAATGAAAAAATCATTAATTGTCAGAAAGTGTCAGTTGATGTTATTACCAGTGTGAATGATTGAAAAAAGCGCTACTGATAATCTCTCATCAACAGGTGTAATAAAATTAAGCACACTAACAAACAACAACAATAATAGCAGTGATTCACTCTATCTGATTCATACATTTGGAATTATAACTTTCATATTATTTAAAGAAAGAGAACAAAAAAATCGAAAAATATATCGGAAATATGAGAGAAAAAGAGATTATAGTTATAGAGAAATGATAATAAAAATTATTATTATTATTGTAATTAAAATAAATTGAAGGAAAGAAAAATTATCTGAAAAATAAAATACTTAAATAACTCGAAAAAAGAAGTAATGAAACAAAGTAATTAATTAAATTTGTATTATAAATAAAATGAATAGGAATATTAGGCTATCCTGAAATGATTAAATTTGAATTATATCAAAAATAAGCTGAATAGAAATATTAGGTTATCGTGAAATAATTAAGTTTGAAATGTATCAGAAATGAAATGAATAGAAATATTTGGCTATCATGAAATAATTAAATTTAAATTGTATCAGAAATAAAATGAATATAAATATTTGGTGATAATGATAAGACAAACAATATGAGCTTATTACAATAAAATTTTGAGCCAAAAAGCCAAGTAAGGAAATGAGATTTTGATGAGCTCTGCAAAAGGTTTGTTTATAAGAAATAAATTGCAAAATTTAATAATTAGCTAAATTTCAAATTCATTTAGAATGATTAAAAAATATTGAAAGAATTTGTAAAAGTTAATATCATTCTATAGCTTATGGATCATTCAAATGCAAAATGCAAAATGCATGCATCCATTGAAAGTGCAATATCATCATTCGAAATACAATATCAATATCAATATCATTTATATCCACTCAATTCATTGCAAAGTTTATTTTAAATGCAGCTACACATGTATGTATGTATGTCTTCATCATTCATAATATAATTCAATCATTCGTAATCCATCAACTGCAAATGCATGATGCATCATTTAAAATTTATTTTAATTTTCTAAAAATGTCTCATCATTTTAATGTAACGGTAAGATAGATGCAATTAATTTAAATGAGCATTATTACGCTTGATATTAATTTAAATAATAATTCATTAAGAGGGAAAATATATATTGATAAGAAAAGAATAATTTTGATGAAATCCTTTTTCATCGAATACATGTTTCGAATTCAAATTTTGTTAATAAAATATTTCAATAACTTTTTAATGTTAAAAACAAAAATTTCATAATATTAAATATGAATGCAAAAAATAAAATTATAGTATTATTTTATAAATAGGCAACAACAAGAATAGAATTAACAGTAAAGTGGAAGTAGCGATAATATTAATAATAATAGTAATGGTAAAAATAATAGTTAACATTAAAATAATAATAATAAATTAGTAGTAGTACTAACACGAACAGTACTGGTCGTAGTAGTACTAATACGAGCAGTACTAGTCGTAGTAGTGCTAGCACGAACAGTATTAGTTGTAGTAGTATTAGCACGAGCAGTACTAGTCGTAGTAGTACTACTTAGTACCAGTACAGTACTATTAGCTGTAGTACTAATATTAGTAGTAGTAGTACTAGTAGTAATATTACTAGTAGTTGTAGTAGTAATAGTAGTAGTACTAGTATTGGTTGTAGTACTAGTACTAGTATTATTAGTATCAGTTGTAGTATTAGAGTAATAGCTGTAGTACTAGTAGTCAATAATAGGTATTTCATTTTACCATACTGCTAGTAGTAGTAGAATGAAATACCTATTATTGATTTAACCTAAATAAATAATAGAGAAGTATGAAATAAATGATAGTGAAATTGAAAATTAAAAGAAACGAGAAAAGAGCATCGAGAATGGAATGGAACATTGAATAAACAGGAACCAAATAACGGCGGTAGAGGCATTTTAGCAAATGGCACCATTAAACACCATCATCACCAACAACATACCACAAACCCTTTCCTTTCCCTTTACTTCTCCCTCTTCTTCCTCTCCCCCGATTGTCCCGCTTTAACCCGCCTCTCCTCGTACTCTTGTCTATACTTCTCTCATTCCACTTATCGGGGGGGGGGGGAGGAAAAAAAATAGGAAATGATTAACTGAATTAATTCATTACAATCAATTATATACAAAGTATATTTACACTTATATATATATATACATAATACATACGAATAATAATAATAGTAAAATGGTAATAAATAATTTTTGATTTTCGAACAATTCAAATTTTATTTAAAGTATTGAAAAAATTTCCTACAAATGTTTACTCTCTCTTCCATTTACACACTCTTTAATCTTTTATTAAATTTGTTAATAAATTTTCTCATCAAATTTCATCGCTTATTTTTTTCCCCAATTCTTTCATTTTTCTTTTCAACAAATTTTCAACATTACATGTAATGTATATGGAAGATATATGAAATCTGTCATATCCGGAAAGTTATAATATGAAATAATGCTAATTAAGGTATTCAATGAAATGGATAGAAAGGTGACAATAACAGTGACAATGAAAAGATGAGAGAATGAGTATGTGACAGATTTTCTCTTATTATATATGACAGATTTTGTATGAATATGCATTAAATCAGTCATATCTAAGGATTATCTATGAAATAATACTAATTAAAATATTCAATGAAATGGAAAGAAAGGTGGCAATAAAAAAAAAGTGATGTGAAAGTTAGGAAAGAAAAATTTGAAACAAATGCTTCTTCATTTATATTATTTATTATATGTATAGCATATACTGTAAGATAAGAGGATCATTGAAATCGATCATTTCACTTGATGAGA
This sequence comes from Cercopithifilaria johnstoni, assembly GCA_916381525.1. Taxonomy (NCBI): domain Eukaryota; kingdom Metazoa; phylum Nematoda; class Chromadorea; order Rhabditida; family Onchocercidae; genus Cercopithifilaria; species Cercopithifilaria johnstoni. The sequence goes on from CAKAEH010001374.1 coordinate 38,979, forward strand.
GAGATATGACAAGCTATCAATGAAATGAGACTAATTAAGTTGGGAGATTTGTTTGCTCATATTTTTCTGCTAAAATCTCATACGAAGTAAAAATGAATCAATCTTAGGCTATTTTATTTCTTATTAATTTACTACAATAAATACTACGAATTATATAATTAGAATTTAACAGGTAAAGTGGAAATATAAATGATTTTAATAGGTAAGATGGAAATGTAAATGATTTTGATAGGTAAGATGGGAATATAAATGATTTTATAGGTAAGATGGAAATATAAATGAATGTTATAAATTTTATAGTATATCAATTAGATTTAAATATATATGATAAACAGAAATTAAAGAGATGATATGATTGTAATCTTATTATCATTTTATAATTCATAATAATGATAAAATAATCAATTATCACAGTATAATAAAATAATTTCATGCAATGAAATTTTATTATTATAATAAAAGAAATATGAAAGATAAAAATAATGATAATAGTAAATGTATTCAATCATTATATATTTTCTTATTCTATGCAATATATTAAAGAAGAATTATCGATTATTTATTATACCAAAAAATAAAATTTTTTATTAATTAATATTACTTTAATTATTAGCAATTGATTAATGCATAATATTTAATTCTATTTATGTTAATAAAATTTATAATCATTAAGCATAATTTTATTCAAGTAAACAAGGGATGATATCATTTTTGAAAATTAGAAGTGTAATAAAAGATGAGAAGAAATGTGAGCAACAAAGTTAAGTACTTTGCTAAACTCCATCCATAATATATATATATGTATAATATCTTCTTGCCAATTTAACTTTCAGCTTTTAGAATTTCAATGAACTTTTGAGGTTTTTACAGATTAACTTTTCATTAAAATCAATATAATATTAATTATTCTGAGATATTTAGCACGATTTATACTATAATCATTATCATTTAATATTTTTATCATTATCATCATTATTATTATTATTGTTATTATTATTATTATTCCGCATTATAATTTTATATAAAGAAGAATAAACAAAAAATACTTTTCTATCCTATATTAATTAATTTCAACTAATTTTTTAAAATGATATTTATGATTATAAAATATTTATGATAGATATGACGGAAAGATAAAATGAGACTTGCTAATATCAACTTCTGTTATAAGAAGCATAATTCATAATGAAGAATTTTGTTTAATATAAATGATATTGGCAGGTGGAAGCATGCAACTTATATATTTAGCTAATTAATAATTTAACATACTGACGTGATAATATGTTATTATTCATACTCATATGTAATGTACACTGATGGGAATGCTTCTTTATAATATATAATATACAAATTTATGGTTAAATTATGGATAATACCAAATTTTCATTGTTAATTTCTAAATTTTGGATAATGTCAAAATTTTGATTTTAATTTCGATTGTTCAATGATTGATGGAATAGAGAGAAGAAACAATAGGAGGAGTTGTAATTACGCAAATATTGATTGTCACTTAATGAGTAAACAAGCTACTGAGTTATAGCTATTGAATTATAAGAAAGGAAAGGTATAGGGATTGGATAAAAAGAGATGGAAAAGAAAATAATATGATAATAAATTTTGCTCGAAGTAAAATATTGGTACTATTGTTGCTATTATTATTATAGATATTATTATAACTATTACTATTATTATTATTGATATTAGTATTACTATTAATATTATTATTATTGTTACTATTGATATTATTATTATTGATATTATTATTATCGATCTTATTATCGATATTATTATTATCATTATTATTATTATTATTATTATTATTATTATTATTATTATTATTATTATTATCATCATTATTGTTATTATTGTCTTATTGTCATTATTATCATTGTTATTTATTATTATTATTTAGCACAAATGAAAAAAGTGAATTGAACCAAACAGAATAAGTGAATTAATTCGGTTTGTTTAAATTAATCGAATAAAAAGAATATCATAAATCATTTTAGTTAAACTTGACAAATTCGATGTTTCAACTTTAAAAATAATTGAAAAAATAAATTTAAGCAATATATTTAATTTAAACATATTGCTTAAATGTATGCTTAGATAAAAAATAAATTTAAATATTATGTTTAAGATGAATTCGAAGGAAATAAATTTAAATGAGCTAATTTGAAATATATAATTACAAATACGTATATACATATAATTTATACGATCACATACAACACACACACACACACACACATACTACATAACATATACACATATATGTAAATCCACATACACACACATAAAACATATTATATACATACACACACACACATGCATAAGTACACACATACATACACTTACATACACACGCACATATATTTACTATTCAAAGGTAAGAAAATGTTCGGTAAGAAAATTTGTTTATGAATATCATAGCATTTTTTTTCCGAGTGCTTTCTGCTGATGAAAAATGAACGAAATTTAAATGTAATTAATGTACATACACGCACATACATACACACACGTATACACATACATACACTCACATACACACATACACATACACACGCATAATTCAAAAAGGATAATAAATATGGATAACATTGGTGTTGTAAGAGAGAATTTATGATTTGGTAAAACCATTTGAATTATTTTTTATTTTGATAATGAAAAAGTTTTTAATTTCAAATTATTCATTAAGTTTAAAACAATGGAAGAGAAAAAAAATTTTTTAATTAAAAAAATTAAATTTTTTTTTATTGAAAAAGTACAAGAAAAAAAGAAAATGAATAATGATAATATTATAGTAATTAAATAATTATTGATCGACTAAAAAATAGTAACTAAATAATTATTAATCGATTTTAAAGCAGTAATTAAATAATTATTAATCGATTTTAAAGCAGTAATTAAATAATTATTGATCGACTATAAAATAGTAATTAAATAATTATTGATCAAAAGTTTTAGCATTCGCTTATTTCTGACAACTATTAGCAATAAATTTCAATTTAAAAAAACCCTTTTTACCTTTATTAAATATTTTTTAAAAAATTCAAAAGCTATTTTGTTTGATTATTTTTTAAAATAAAATATTTTTCTGTTCAAAAAATTTCAATAAATATTTTTAAAATAAATTTGAATGAATTGAATGTTTGTATTTGTAAATGAAATTTACAATGAGAATATTATTGAAAGAGAATTTTGAATAGTTTTTTGACAATATGTTTTTAATGACAGCCTTTTTGTTTCCTTTTAAAGTCACTTTCCAACAATCAAATAAAATTATTATAGTAAAGCAATTTTAAATAAATGTCTAACTTTAGAATTATAGTATAGCTATAATATAAATTGGAATTGAAAAGAAAAAGGAATTTAATCATTATATTTTTTTTATGATTACTATAAAAACATAAATATGATAGTTATGCATAATTGATAAAATCTAATTCGCTAATATTTTTTTTTAACTTATAGTAATCAAATATTTTACATCATAAAGTGAAATTATTAATGAAGCAATTGTAAATAGAATATTTAACTTATCAAATAACTGTAATTCAAATTGGAATTGAAGAAACAATTTTAATAATCATTAGTTTATATCGTTATTGTGAAATTATAAATGTGGTACCTACCATGAATGAAAATTTAACTTATCCAATATCACTAAGAATAACTGTAATTGAAATTGGAATTGAAGAAACAATTTAATAGCCATTAATTTTTATCGTTATTATGAAATCATAAATATGGTACCTACCGTATAGACATTGATAAAATCTGATTTACTAATATCTTTAACTTATAGTAATTTAAGAGTGTGAAAATATTTAGTTAAATATATGCACACTTTTTTGTTGCTTAATTTCATTATTTATAATTATTCGAATATTCAATTTCGATATATATGTATTTCAAAATTAATCAAAAATTATCATTTCTTTTTGATATTTATAATTACGATAATATTGATAGCTTAATTATTAATTTAAATTAAATTTATTATAGTTAAATTGAGAGATAAATATTGAAAAATTCTTCATTAGGCATAAGAAAAAACAAAGAGAAAACAATTAACTATTATTGTTTTTATAATTTAAACGCATAATTTGAAAGTATTGGAAAAAGTCTAGCAGTAATGTTAGATTATAAATATTCTTTATTAAAATAAAAATTGTTAATTTTTATATGATAATATTCTAAAAACAAAACCTTTAATGCTTATGCAAACAAATCTTCTTATTGTAGTATATAATTAATATATTTTATTTCAAATTATTAATAATTAATAAAATTAATTAATATATTATGAATAATTAATATATTTTATTTCAAATTTCACTTCTTTTTTTATTCTAGAAAAACCTTATCTTTCTCTTTCTTTATCGGAAAGCTTTGTTTTACTAACAATTTATTATTATTTGTTTTAATTATAATTGTACGGATAGTTTTGTTTACCATTTTGAAAGAAAATAAATTATAAATGTCTCAAAATTTCCATATAATTTCATATATTATTATAGCATATCTTAATTGATTAATCAGTAACAAATAATTTATGCATATTTAAAATCAATTAATTAATAAGAAACAATTCATGTATATTTAAAATCAATTAATCAATAAGAAATAATTTACTTATATTTAAAATCAATTAGTCAATAAGAAATGGTCTGTGCATATTTGAAATGAATTAGTCAATAAGAAATGATTTGTACATATTCGAAATCAATTAGTCAATAAGAAATGGTCTGTGCATATTTGAAATGAATTAGTCAATAAGAAATGATTTGTACATATTCGAAATCAATTAGTCAATAAGAAATGGTCTGTGCATATTTGAAATGAATTAGTCAATAAGAAATGATTTGTACATATTCGAAATCAATTAGTCAATAAGAAATGGTCTGTGCATATTTGAAATGAATTAGTCAATAAGAAATGATTTGTACATATTCGAAATCAATTAGTCAATAAGAAATGGTCTGTGAAATAGAAATGGTCTGTGAAATAGAAATAATTTATATAATTTATATTTGAAAAATTTTTTTTCAACTAATTAAATTTACATAATTAATAAGGAAAAAATTCAAAATTGAAGCATAAAAAAATGGAAGGAAAATATAAAACTTAAATATATTATATTCAATGAAATATTATTTGTAAATAAAATTTCTGAACAATTTTTTTTTTTTGTTTTTTATAAAACAAATAAATTATATTCGTTTGCTAATTAATTTAAGGAAAGAAAATTTTTAGCATAAACAATAATGGCATTACCATGGCAATTCAACAAAATAAATGAAAGGATGCTTGCATGCTTTTATTGATTTCAAATACTATTATATATATATATATAGCATTAGGTAAGTGGAATTTGCTGATAATATGAAATTATTTTTCACAACGAGCTCTCATAATAAACAACATTATAATGTAATAATAATGATAAGTGGTAATAATAATAACTATTATAATAAGAGAAAACGATTAAGATATATGATAATGATTATGCTAAAAAAGTAGCTAACATTTTTGCAGCTATCGAATATTCATTCATTTGAAGGATTTAGAAAATCTTTTCGTATTAATAATAAATTTGTTTTAGTAACACAATGAAAGCTTTTGAAAGGAAAATTAAATATTCAAAATTTTTGTTAAATATGACACATAGACAGACAGACAGACACACACACACACACACACACACATTTATATATACACATATGTACGGACGAATAAAAAACTTAATAGTATTTATAAAGTTGTCAACTATTATTTGTATAATAATGAATTCTCTTCCAGCAAAGAGATGACAAACGAGACATTCTCATCCATTTCAATTTCCTATTTACATAATCATTCATCCATTCATTCATTCCAAAGGTATTATTGTCTACACCGCAGGAAGTAATTCCGGATTTATTTCGGAGAATATATAATCAAGAAAGATATAATGCTTAAAAGGTATGAAATCAGTTGACCTTTGACTTCTTTTTTGATTTTTTTTGGAATTTTTGAATTTTTGTTTAGTTTTTGATGAAAAGGATAATTAGCATTTTTTTTTAAAGAAAATTTGCAATTATTACTATTGTTTTTCTTTTTGTTTATTTACTATTTTTCTTTGCACTGAATTGATGGATTTATTATAATAAACGATTTTTCCATCTTTTCTCTTTTTCTCTTTTTCTCTTTCTCTTTCTCTTTCAAGAAATTTAATGACACTCAATCTTTTATCTTTTTTCATTATTTAATCACTGATAATATTATATCAATTAAAAATACTTTAACAAACGTAATTATCAATAGAAATATTACACGTTTATCTTCAACTATCACGCTTATTCCACGTGCTAACAAAGTATATGAAACAATATGATTGTTAGTGAAAATGCCGTAAGTTTTCAACTTCAACCTTTTACGCTTATTTCATATGATAATCTATTTAATCTGAAATATTTTAGCAATTGTGAATTTTAATAAAAATGTTGTTATAAGTGAACTGTCAACAAAATTTCCATGCCATTTTCAAAATGTTAATAAAAGTGAAGAAAAAAGACTTGAAATGTTCATTTAATTAAGCTTTAAATTTTGATGATTTAATTTATTTTAGGACATTATTTCATAATTGAAAAATGTAAACTGAAAAAAAGAATCTGAAATTATTTAATCGATAATATCCAAGCATATGTATTATCAATAAATATTGGAATGAAATTTGAAAATAGATTAAAATAAATTGTTAGTTAATTATTGATAAGTTTGTCTCTGAACATTGATATTCTTGATTTCTAATCTCTAATCACTAATCGTTAGAATTATTAGAATACTCATTACTACACTTTTGTGCTAATTAACAGTAGTTACGGATTTATTTCGGTGAATATATAATCAACGATATTCAGGATAATCGATAATTTAATAATTGATAGAGACTATTTAGCTATATTCAATATAAAATATGGGAATGGGAATAGTTCTAAATTTAAGAAACTAAGGAAACGGAATAGTTCAGAAGTTAAGAAACTTAAGAAACGGAATATTTCCGAATTTAAGAAACCCGAGAAACGGAATAGTTCCGAATTTATTCCGAATGAAAATTGGCATAAATACTTTTTCAAGGAAGTTAATAAAAGAAATGGAAAAAGAACATATATATATATATGTAATATGAATAGTTTTAATAAAAATCAAGGCAAAAAAATATTAATGAATAGCTGTCATTTATATAAATGAAAGTAACTGTCATTAATTTAATAAAAAGGTTCAATGAATCACAAATGCTTTCATTGTCATACCAATGATAATATTACCATTGATAGATAAGATTTAATCGAATAATACAAATAGAGCCCAGAGGAATTGGACCAATCAACTATCCATCGTCTACTTTTATGTAAATAAAACTACTACCAACTACTATTACTACCACTACTACTACTACTACTACTACTACTACCACTACTACAATTACAACTACTACAACTACTATTGCTACTACTACTACTACTACTACTACTACTACTACTACTACTACTACTACTACTATTGCTCATGAAATAACAACAACAACAAACAACAACAATAACAACAGCTACTATTATTACGACTGCAATTATTATTGCTCATGATTGCCCTCAATTTCATTTCCGATTTTCGATCATTATCCTTCTTATTCTTCCCTTATCAAATTTTTCTCATTCAAATTTACATTTCAATAATAAAAATATTAATCATTAATGATAATTAATTTGAAATTATTTTGTTAACTTTACATAGTTTAAAAAACAAATTTTCTTCAAAGGAAAAAGATTATATCTCTGTACTGATTGATACATATATATACATATATAAAAGATTAATGAAACAGGTGGCAGCAAACAGCTGCAACATTTGCAAAACTAAAAAAAAATATATAAAACTAAAAAATAAAATAAATTATATCATCTAAATATAATGCAAATTTTACATTATACCAACATTGTTAAACTATCAGGGTGAAATGAAATTTATTACATTCATTAATTTTGAAAAACATATGTTTTTCAAAATTAATAGATGTATTGAATTTCAAAAAAAAAAATAAATTAAAACAAAAGCAAGAAGTTAGTTTAAAGAAAATAAAACAAAAAGAGTTAATTTAATTTTTCAAAAATATATAAAAAAATAGAAATTATAATTTTCTTTTGAAACTCTTTTTCGATGAGACCTTCGTAATATAAATAATAAATATAAATAATTATGTTAACACAAATATAAATATTAATAAATAATTATATGTATATGCATAAAATATAAAAATGTAAAGTAACGTAAAATAAAGTAACCGTAAAGTAGTCATCTTATTATAACCACCGGAACGCTATTGTTATTACGTCATTTATCACGTGATTGCGTGTAATACTATGCGTGTAATTGTCTTTTTCAGTAAGTATTTTAACGCTTACTGAAAAAGAAAAGGAAAGAGAAGTTATCATTTAAATCATTGACAAAATAAATCATAATATTATATCATAATAATAATGTATAATTTTATAATCAGAAATAATACACCAACGAGTTTAAATTTTCCTTACTTTCAACAGTTTATAAATTAAGCAAAGCTATTTGTAATATAAATTTTGCTAATTAAAATGAAGCTTTTTTTTTAAGATATAAAATTTGATAATTTTAATTTGTTAATTGCTATTTAATTGATAAAGAATAGAAGAATTTATTACTAAAATAAACAATTCATAATGATTATTAAATCTAAAATAAAACTTATTATAAAATCTTTCTTTATCAAAAGATAATTAAACTATCAGTACTTAAATCACTATTATAAAATTAAAATTATATCATAATAATTTTTTTTTCAATTTATAAACACTGAATTGGTTGAAAATTGATTGTGTCAAAGGTAAACATGAACGGTGTTCTCAAATGATTAGTGGTAACATCATAAAGATCATGAAAGAGCATTAATTAATTATGCAATAATCTTTTCAATACGAATATTTTTCTTCTTTTATAGTGAAAGAATAATAATTGAAAGAGTTTGGAACTTTTAAAAATTATTTAATTTTAAAATTAAACAAAAGAAATTAAAATTTGTACGTTATTAATTATTATAAAATAATAATCATTATTTATTATAAATTATTATAAAAATAATAATTGTTATTATTTAATATTAATTCATTAATTATTAATTAAAGTTTAACATCGATCTTATGCATATACTTCCATGTTCTGTTTAAAATTATTCATCATTATAATAAATTATCATAAAAGTTATTTGAAATGGATGGGAAAAAAAGTTAAATTTAAAAATTGAATTCCTTAAAAGTAATAAAATAAAACAAAGCAAAAAAAGGAGATGTGAAATATGAAATCTTATGAGAGTTAAAATTTTAGAATATATTATTGAATTTCAATCTTTCAGAAATTTTATTTATTTAAGCTATTTTCCCCCCCTCACCCCCTCTCCCCTTATTTATTACAATTATACTACGATAGCATTTTATTTCAGTTCTCATTTCTCATTTTTTTTAATGATCGATTTTATTAACTATTTGTTGCAAATAATTTAGGTTTAAAAGAAAGGATAATAAAATAATTTTAAAAAATTTATTTTTCTCTTTTGTGATATTATAAAATAAATGAACAAATATCCTACGTGATAAATATTCTACCAGCTAAATATTCTACGCGGTAAATATCCTACCTATTGAATATCCTACGTGGTGAATATCCCACCTAGTAAAAGTCTGATATTATAAAATAAATAAACAAATATCCCACATGGTAAATATTCTACCTAGTAAATATCTACGTGTTAATATTTTACGTGGTGAATATTCAACCTAGCAAATATCGTACGTGATAAATATCCTACCTAGTAAAAGTCTTAAACATCCTACGTGACAAACATCTTAAATCAGAAATAAAAAATTGAATCAAAAAGATATTATTGCATATTTTTCTTTTCATGACCACACGAATAAATTTGTCCGTTTTAATTTTGGTACACGTACGTATACATTTATAATTTATAATTTTCTTCACAATTATCCAATAAAAAAAAAACATTATGTTTTCCTTATTTTCAAATACGAAAAGGAAGACACTTAAATTTAAAAATATTATTTATCATTATTTTATGGAGACGTAAAATATTATCAGTGCATTATCACTTAAAAAAAAGAACGGAAAACGACTAGCAAAAAAATGCGTAAAAAAGACGTCAAACGTTACTTTCATTATTTTCATAAATTCTCAACCTGAAATTCAAACTGAAAACAAGAAGTTACAGAAGGAAATATTATATCAAAATATTTCTTATGAGAAGAAGAAAAAATTTTTTCAAAAAAAGAATTGAAATAAAAATTAAAATTTATCAAAAATAACATATAACAAGTTTCTATTTTATATTCTATATATTTAATAATATTTAATTATACGATATTAGATAAAATATTTCAGAAAGGAAAAAATCGATAATTTCTACTAATAAAAATTTGCATAATTTAATTAGTAAAAATATTAATAAAACAAAAATTATAAAATTTTGAATTAAATAAATTTTAATTTTATTTATACAATTTTTTTTCCACTCAAGTTTGCGTTAGCTTTTTTCCATTAAAAAAATTATGACACCTTTTATTTTGTTCATTAACAAATTATAAAAGACATTATTGGAGAGAGAGAGAGAGAGAGAGAGAGAAAATGATAGATCAGTAATAGGAATTTGTCGTAATTTCGACAAAGTTATTTTTTAAGTTAAAATTTGATTTTAATTTCAATTCATTTCAATTTCATTTTCAATTCATTTAAAGCCTTTAAGAAAAAAGAAAACACTTTTAAAAAAGTAATATTAAACAAAAAATCATTGATTGATTTTTGAGCGGAAAAAATGGATAGATAATATTATGTTAGTAATATTGTGCAAATGAAATCAATTTCTTTTAAGCCATTAAAATTGCAATAAAGAAAAGAGCCAAGAATTAGGCTAATGTAAAAGTTTAAATGAGCCATGATTTATAAGGCTTTTTTGCATAAGGTTGTATAAAAGGGGGGTGGTAAGAAAGAAATGAGGAAATAATAGGCCAGTTTTTTTCAATTGGAAATGAAAAAACGAACGACAGAGAAATCTCATTTAATTCGAGAGAAAAAGAATTGTGGAAAACAAGTTGTGAAAACATCATATCTTCCACAGATAATTTGAAATTTATATTTGAAATAAATAGTTTGGATTTTTTTCAAAATTAAAATCAATTTTAAATAGCATTTAAACAAATATAATTTACATTACAGCTCTCTCTCCCTCTCCCTCTCTCTCTCTCTCTCTCTCTCTCTTCTATTCTAACAAAATAAATTCACAAATATTCCTTTCATTTTTGATAACAAATAAAATAATAAAAAAATTATTGGAAATAAATGTTTAATCGCTCTTTTTGAAATAACGATAAAATCATTGTTAATCATTGTTGTTCATTTTATTGCTTTTTTTTCAAACGTTTATTAAAATATTCCAATTTTAATTTCCGATTTTAATTAATCGATTTCTTTTCCTATTCTTATTTTTATTTATTCTCATATAAATGCAAAAAAATGAGAAAGGGAAAGATAAGGAAAGAAACTGAGGAGAAAGACTTTTTCATTTCGTCCAATTAATATCATCTCCAAACTTTTATAATTAAATAATACTTTAAACTATAATATTTCAAATTAGAATAAAATGAAAAATTTTTACGTAAATTGTTGAAACTTTTAAAATTTCAGTTTTAATATGTAAAATTATTGTTTGGAGGAAGTTCGTATATTTTTACAATTCATTTCAAATAATTCATTAATTTTCTTAATTAACTGATAATATTCATTCACATTTGTTTGATTTTCATAATTAACTGATAATATTCATTCACATTTGTTTGATCTTCATAATTAACTGATAATATTCATTCACATTTGCTCTGAATTAATATTTGATACTTTTAATTTATTTTTTTTTTTTACATTCAAAAAGATCTTACATTCGTTTTAATAACACATTTATGATATTTCAATTCATTTCAAACAGATTTATGGTACTTCAATTCATTGCAAACAGATTTATGGTACTTCAATTCATTGCAAACAGATTTATGGTACTTCAATTCATTGCAAACAGATTTATAGTACTTCAATTCATTGCAATCAGTTAGTTTATCACTTCAGTACATTCCTTTCTTCAATCATTTCTAAGTAATTAATGATAAGGATATCTTTTAACGATTGCAAAATTTGATTAATTTTTATATTTTAATTGAATAAAAATGTTAAGTAATTAAATAAAATTTTATTACTAATAATTATCTCAATGAATATTTCTATTTTTGTTTTAATTTACAATTAAAAAATCTTGTTTTTATTCTGTTTTTATCAAAAGAAAAATTAAAAGTGTTATATCTTTTCAATAATACATTTAATTTTATGGTTAGTAATAATAATAATAAATAATAATAGTAATAACTAATAATAATCATAATAATGATAATATTAATAACTAATAATTATTTTTTGAATAACATAACAAATGAATTTTAGAAAAAAAATAGGTGGATAAAAATAAACAACTTTTTGCTAAAAATAGATAGAATAAAAAAACTGAAAAAAGGTAAAAGAAATTTTTGCTGAAAATAAATTAGGTTGTACAAAGATATTTCAGATGTTTACCGCGTAGGATATCTGAAATGTCAAAATAAGATGAAAAAAAAATTGCTAATTAGCGAGTGATAAATGAGCCTAATTTATATTAATGCTCGTAATAAATTAACAATTTTTAAATCTTTCACTAAATGGATCAATTTTAATATGAAATATTAGTATGATCAATTTTAGTACGAAATATTAGTATGAAATAATTAAATATACTTTCATTCGAATTTTTTCGCTATTTTGTTAATTGAAGAATTTTTACGATTTGAAGATATTATTAATAGAAGAATATAGCAAAAGCTGAATAATATTTTTTGAGATAAATTAGGGATAATTTGAAAGAGAATTAAAAGATATAGCAAAAATGATCAATTAAATCATTTTAATTGAAATTAATCAATCGATAAACAAATTATAGTAACAAAGAAAATATTTTTTTTTAATTTAAACAAATTTAAAATAGAAAATTAAGTTAAGATAAAATATGGATGAAAAATATCTTCGCCATATTTCTTCCGTCTTCCTTTATTTACTTTAATCTGTCTGGAAGAATGGAATTAAAAAAAAAACGAAATAATAGAAAAGAAGATTATTAATGCTCAACAGTTGATTTGCATTTTGTGGTTAATGTTATTCATATATTCATTAAATGAAGATAGTGTGAGCTTTACACTCTATATATAACTTTTTTTAATTCTTTCTATCATTAATACATTGATAGGACAAGAGAATGAAAATGATACAGGTAAAACATTTATGTATAATTACTGATTCAATAAAAATACATTGATAGGACAAGAGAATGAAAATGATACAGGTAAAACATTTATGTATAATTACTGATTCAATAAAAATACATTGATAGGACAAGAGAATGAAAATGATACAGGTAAAACATTTATGTATAATTACTGATTCAATAAAAATACATTGATAGGACAAGAGAATGAAAATGATACAGGTAAAACATTTATGTATAATTACTGATTCAATAAATTGAAAATTTGATCAAAAAAAATTGAATTAATGCTCATATATATCACAAAAAACAATGGAATGAAACAGATTGTAATGAATCATTGATCACAGAAATAATTTAAAACATAAATAGGATACGGTGATTTACAATAAATCATTACTACATTATTTTCATCACATGATAAAAACTTTCAGAATAATCATTGGAGAAGAAACGGAGTTTAGTTATTTGGTTTTCTTGAAACGTCGTCGCGTTTTCGCAGGAATGATCGGCTCAATGGAAGATACATGCGATGAAGCTGAAAAGCTATTCAATATTCAATATTAATTAAATGAATTCAGTAAAAAATTGCATTTCATCAAATTTTCAATGTGCAATAAAGCATATTTTCTGGGAAAAAATAAGGAAAGAAATTTTTTGTCTGAATTTTAAAAAAATAATTGCTTCAAACTATGCCACTGAAGAAACAAAAAAAATAAAATCCAAAACTGTTGCATCACTGAAAATCACCTTCTGCTGTACGAAAAACTGTGTGATAAATTTGTGAACACTTCTCAACGAGTTGCATGAATTGATGATCCTGAAGTTTTTCCTTTAAATATTCCTCCAACCGTGATGAATCGTTCAACAAATCGCTAACCGATAAGCATTTTTCAGTTTGGACACCCTTAAAAAAAAATAAAAATTATCCTAATATTGAACGTTTGAAATCCCACCTTACGATTTGACCTATTTTCTCTCATACACCCAATCTGATCAGCCCAAAGCGGTATGAAAATGTTAATGATAAAAAACTATTGAAGGATTATTACTAATACCATCTGAGGCTTCAAATATATTCAAAATCCACCAGCATATTGATTGCCAAGATCGAACGGGCCAAAATACGAAAATGGATTAAAGGAAGTGTTAAACGATTGACACATGACATGTATTAACCATTTAAGCATTTCCTTTAGTCCATTTTGCGGAGAAAGAAAAAACAGATGGAATATTTTGAATGACATATGTACGTATACCATTCAAACTCTCAAAGCACACCAGTAATCAATTTTGAATGACATGCACATTGAATGTACATATATCATTTAAATTTTAAAATTGAAACTTGAATTTCAATCTGAAATATGAATGAGATGTACAATACACATGTACCATTCAAACAGCAATTACATCAGCCTCGAAACACAAAAGTAATTAGCATCAAAACACAAAAGTAAAAGTACGTCATCTCAAAGTACAATCAATTTTGCTAGATAAAACAAAAAGTCACAACAATTTGATAGCTTTCGATATGTTCACAAAATTCTATTACTGCAAAAGAATAAAATAGTCACCAACCACACTTTGTCTATTTTGTTGCACGTAATTTTTGCTGGATACTGCATTAAAGTGTGCCGCTAGCGGCAAATTTACATTTGGCTGAGTGGCTGCCATTTCCATCTAAAAAAAGATATGATGTGCTTCAGTAACGTGCCATAGAAACTATAGCGTTATGATATCCACTGTTGGAAATGGCTTTTCAAAGAAAGNTGCCGCTAGCGGCAAATTTACATTTGGCTGAGTGGCTGCCATTTCCATCTAAAAAAAGATATGATGTGCTTCAGTAACGTGCCATAGAAACTATAGCGTTATGATATCCACTGTTGGAAATGGCTTTTCAAAGAAAGAGACACCGAATCGGTACTAAGTATCAAAATATTTTAACAATGTTATTAATACGGTCTTCCTAAATTGATGTATAAGGGAATTTTATATATATGTTAAAGAAAAATGCATGTAATTATTTTAAAGTAATTCAAGCAAAGTACTTACATCACTGGTGCTAAAAGGAACTGTTTGATCAGCAGTTTTTGAAGTTTCCAAACAGTTCAACATTCTCTCACCTGAATTCTGAAATGAAAGAGCTATGTGTTTATATCTAAATTTTCCTTCCAAATTCCTCTTCCAACTGAATTTTAAATTTCAAAACCTTAGGACATTAAAATACTTAACATCTTAAAAAAATTTAAGGACTCCCAATTAGAGTTTGAATTTCTAAGATTTCTTTCAATTTCAAATGTAGCAAGTAATTCAATTTACGAACCTGAGAAAAAGATGGTGCGACGGTTTCGAAAGATTCGGAATAATGTCGAACTTCTGGATATTTCACAGGTTTCAACACTTCGTAAACTTTTTCACCAACCAAACACTAAAATATTACTTGGAAAAATCTGTTAGAAAAAGTGGCAAATCTAACTTTCTGCCTTATTTTTCACTTAATATTTGAAATAACAAAAAACATTAGCAGTTGCAAATATCTGACACTGGATGCACAATACTCTTGAGCAGTTGAAGTATCGAAAATTATAAAAATGTAGTTTCAGGTTTTTTCTTTAATTTATTTTGATTTAAAAAGAAAGAACATAAAGAAATATTTTAATCAGTTACAATCATCAAGTAGATGCTTTGAAGGTAAAAAATGGGAGATTGAAACGATTAGTAAACTTACCCAGCATCAAGGAGATTTACCTTCCGTGCAAGCATCACTATTACAATTGAAGTCTGTCAAACTAGAAGAGAAATTAAACCCTCGAGAGATACAGTCCATAAAGTTTATGGCAGAAAATGAAGAAATAAATAAATAAATTTAAAAAGTAAATTGAACAAACGGAAAGTTAAGCAATAATAATACCGCAGATAGCGAAGTATGAATAGTCGAATTCTGCATCGGATAAAAATCTGAGACAAGTTCCGAAGGAAGAACTGTGGTAACACTCCTAAACAACTGATATCAAAGAATATAAAAAGATCAATTCCATTGCAATAATCCAATATTTGGAAGCATATCAATTCATCTACAGAGAAAAGTATCACTTACAACGATTTCTGCGAAGAAGAATCATTGCTAAATAAACTAAATTGAGAGCTTCCTTGGGATGATCTCATTTCAGTATGGCCCTGCTGAAATAAAGATTGAATGATCTTTCATGTAAGCTATCAAATTTATTCAAAGTTGCTTTGCGTACCTATAAATTAGTCATATCTGAATGAATATGTTTATCTGGATGTTACAATGAATGTCTTATATTAACTACACCAGTATCTGATTAATTAATTAGTTATTCTATTTATAAAAAAGCAAACATTCACCGATAACGGTTGGCTGAAATCCGATGAAGTATTCATATTTGAAGGTGGTAAAACTTTAACAAAGAATGAAATAAATTCCACAAATGACGCATGATCTGATACTGTAGCAAATTTTACACGAAATCTAGTCAGTGTTGTGCCATTCTGAAAAAAAAAGAATTTGTCAATGGAAATTAAAATATAATATTTGCGGAATTATCCCACAAAAATAATCGATGCAACCGATCACTAACTTTAGAGATCACTGCTACGACTCGCAATATGCTCTTTACATACAGTGACTATATATCAAGTTATATACCGATAATACTGCCTTTTTCTGAGCTCATTATATATTCATACAATCATTACTGAGATTTCATTCAAGTACAGTTGAAAAAGTACCGCTGAAGAAACTTGAATAAAAATATCCTTTTCTTTGCTTCTCATGGTTGGTCGAGGATTCAGTGCCAATGAAAATTCCTCAAGTGTTGATGAATTGAACATAACACTAAGATAACATCGATTTTTATTGTAAATAATAACCATTGCTTGTCCGGGTGTTACTGGAATCTCCTGTAAATATTGAAACTATCGTCTCAGTAAAAGATTCCGACATAAATTACTTCTATCATATGGTATTATGCGGATCAATGAGAGTGCAAGAGACGTTTTTCCTGTATGCATAAAAATAATATCTCACTTCTGTAAGCCTCTACTTGTGACGGACAATTTAGAAATGGAACTTTAGAAAATTAAAGTGAATTCCTAATTATAAGAAAATTATTAAAAAAAGATGCAATGATTGAGAAAACTTATTCCTAATAAGTCTATGTTTCTCGGCCTATGGAAAAAGAAAAAATGATTACCAAACGTGTTCCAACAAGTTTGGTATATTTGATCAATGGCCAGGAAACATTATTGGCATCATCACAAACGTTATATTTCGAAGCCATTTAATGCTAAATTTGATCTGAATTAAGATAAATTTAATTGCCCACATTTCTTTATTGATTTACACAGTACAGTTATGTGAAAATTAACTTTGACCTTACGTTTTATAATCGATAACATGAAAGTTAAAACTTTGTTCGTAAAAGCATGATTTGAAAAATGATGTGATAATTAAAATTTCATCTACAATTATGGCACAACATGCTGCACTGAAATTATCATATTATTTACGATCTTCGAAATAAAATATTACATGAATTATTTCATAGAAGTGATATAGACATAGATTAGAATCAACACGTAAAATAAACACTGATATTGAATTCACACAAAAAAATTAACTGTGAGATTAAAGTTCGATCTTAAAAGGCAATATGCTCGATTAATCATATCGTGTTAGATTAATCATATCGGAGGAAGTTTTTTTGATGAAAGTACATCGATACAACAAAACCATTACATGTAAACGATTAAAATATTGCATGATATAGAATATGTCCACGTTAACTAGGTAGATGCGTCATTTTTTGTTTCAAAAACTCGCTTCAGTAATTAAGTCTTCCAAAATTTAAATAACTCTTTTTTTATTAAGACTTCTTTTGTTTTGTTTTATTTAGTGTAGCCAAATAGAAGCTTTGCAATGTTGATCAAATTAACTTCTTTCCTAAAATATAACCGACAATTTTGGTAGATCTTTTTCCTAATTAATTAATTTTTCTCAATGGTTTCAAGTTTGAAAAGCAAATTTTTAGATGGATGAAAAGCAAAAATTTTACAATGCAAATAATTCTAATCAATTTTTTTTGACGAGGTTATAATCACTCGTGCGAGTTAGAATTTAAAATAATGTAACTAATGCTTTCTAATGAATTCTTACAATGGATGGTCTAAAAGATCACATAACTTATGCAACTCACGTCGGCAATTGTAATAACGCATTTCTTGCTTAACTAAAGCGCCAATTCGTTATCGTGTTGGTGTGTAAAACATAACGAAGAGTGAAAGCGTTATTACTTGCTGGTATTGTAACCCGATAGTGCTGATGCAAGCTTCAATGTCAACTCCAAACGTGACTCACGCGATGTTTTTACGTCCTATACGAGATATTTCAAAATCGTGAAATGTAATTCAAATGAAAAAAGAGACATGTCATCATAACATTCAGAAAAATGCAGTATTCAATTAGAAAAATTATAAACGTCAAAAGTAAGCCTTCTTACATAATTTGCTTTATTTACTACGTATGAACGAAATTACATTTTGTGAACTTTTTGTATTTTACTTTTTTTGGGTTGCAACAGGTGACGAAATACCCGAAGCGGGAACTTCAAAACGATATGTGGAGTAAAAAGTTTTTTTCCACATAGTAGTTAAGGGTGCGGTGAATCAGTAATGAGTCGGGTTTGGGTTGCTGATGGCAAATGAGGAATGGGTGTGATATGGGATTTGAGATAATAAAGGGTTAGGAATATTCGCAAATATTTGTGCTCTACAACGATGGACGGTGAAAAATGAATTAGGATTGAAAAGACAGAAAAAATAAATTTAGAGAAATGTAATTTTAGCAATAATTAGAAGATTTATTGATTAATTTAAAAAAATGCAAACATTGAATAATTAAGGAGCAGGAGAAATGCTTCTGTATTTTAGAAGTCCAAATTTAATTTTACTTTATTCGTGCTCTCTGCTGCATTTAATAATTTTGTTAATTAGAGATATAATACAATTTCAGAAATAATGTATTGTTAATAATTGATAAAGTTTATGGATAGTAATAATTTTTATTTTATAAAATTTATCGAAAGCGTTTTATGTAAATCAGATGTAAACAATGGTAAAAATGTTTAGTCTTTTTTATTGATGTTATTTTGTTCCCGGAATATTGGTTGTTTTCGTATTTGTTAATTGAATTGGATTTAATTGGATTGAATTTGAAGGAAGAATTTAAATAAAATGTTTTTTACAATTTTCTCCAAATTTCGATAAATCTATACTCTACTTTTGCGCCCAATCATACTAGTGAGGCACATATCAGTATGACTATGATTTGATTCGCTTGCTGATCAGTATTGTGGTTATATCTACTGTAACATTGTTAATTGATAAAATAGCTGTTTCGGTATTATTTTATCCAATTCATTCATTGCTTAATTAGTAATGAAATTACCCAGTTTTTGCTACCATTGTATTCTTTTTTCAGTATGACTGATCGTTTCGTAAGCGAAAGGGAATTGAATGAAGCGAAAAAAAAACGACAGGAAGAGTGGGAAAAAGTTAGAAAACCTACTGACCCAGAAGGTATGCCATACCTTTTACTCCATATAGTATTCTAGTGTTTTATTAGTAGCGGAACGTACACATTTTATCTCTGTTCTTCTATTTCATTAAGAGTAAAACAAACATGAGCTGGATATATACAGGGGTTTTTCTAATGTAAAATTGGAAATCACTTATTTTGTCAATTATACAAGTGGCATGAAGCGAACTATCTTCTTGGAATAAATAGTGTATGTGTGTTAGCAACCAAGATGGTTCGTATTCTGAATATCTGAAACCCAAAATCGCATTATTTGTGGGGAATGAACCAACAATCGCTGTTGTTGATGTAATTTTTATCTTAAATTATCCTCAGTTGGCAATTTTAGAAGTGCCAGAGGAAAAAGTTGACAATAGACCTTTATATGATCGTTTAAAAGAAATTCGTGATCGAAAGCAAGCAGAATACGACGAAGAACATAGATTTAGTAAGTTTCGTAATTGATTACTTAATATATTTGATACTGATGTAAATAGAAAAAGGAAAAATATTTTGAGTGGAAGTCGTGAATATGTTGGAGGAGATGGATTTTCAGAAAAATACTTCGCAGGAACCATTAGCACATTTTTTTCAGGAAACATGATTAGAGGACTTGACGCAGATGAATGTGATTTCCTTTCCGGAGTTGAAAATTTTAAAGCCAAGCAAGATTTGGAGAAAAATATGGTTAATTGCTTTGAATTTTCTCGTATTGAAAATCATTTAATGAATGATACCTTTCAACTTCTAAATAGATTTTCATGATTTTTTTCCATCTAGCAGAAGAGTTTTTTAGAAGAATAACTAGCAGAAGTTGTAAGCTTAAATTTATTTATTTATTCATAATAATTGGGTATTTGCAAATAAGTTGAATATTTTCAAATTGAATGATAGATGCAGGAATTAAGTAATTTATTCAAGTAATTTATTCAAGGGTTTTTAAATTCAGAATTAGTTTCTAGGAAGAAAAAGCGCTTTTGAGGGAAATTGATCGTATTCAAGCACGTAGAAACGTAGAAGATAATGCACCATCGGTATCGAATTTACTTGCAAAACCAACTGGCGGTACAGCACCAAAGGAAAATAAACAAGCAGCAATACTTCGTATGGCTGTTAAACGAAAAAGGTTTTTTTTTTCTACTTTAATTTTAAAAATTAGTTTTCTTAATTTTAGATCTCTGAAATCTGATGATTGGCATCTCTGACTTCAAAAAT
Source organism: Cercopithifilaria johnstoni (assembly GCA_916381525.1). Taxonomy (NCBI): domain Eukaryota; kingdom Metazoa; phylum Nematoda; class Chromadorea; order Rhabditida; family Onchocercidae; genus Cercopithifilaria; species Cercopithifilaria johnstoni. Next base: position 60,215 of record CAKAEH010001374.1, read on the forward strand.
TCTTTTGAAAATAATGAAAGTAATCAAAATAATTTTTTGTTTCAGTTTTCCGGTTTTAGCAGATCTGGGGCTGATAGAATTATTTGTTCAGAATGTTCTTAACCGTTGTAAGAGAGCTGCTGATTCTTTATTCCTTCTTAAGAATTTGTGAATTTTGTCCTTCTTGACTTCATGAGTTCCTTCAGTGATACTGGAGTGGACAAATATGTGGAGAAGCGGCCGTTACTAAGTGCGATGTCAAATACTATTGCTTTTCCGTCTGCATGTAAAATAATTGATGTTCTTCCTGGAATAGCGAATTATTCATCTTCAAGGTATGCATACTTATTGCTTTGAGTAATATATTAAATTTATTAATCTCAATCTGTCGATGAACTATTTTCGTTCTATGGAATTCAAAAGAGTCCAAGTTATTTCACATCTCAGTATGTTACGATTTATATTTTGGCTTGCATCAAGTAGGAGATATAGTAAAAGAGTAAACACCAAAAAAATTGAACTATATAAGTTATTGAGTAATGGTTTCATCTAAGACCGAAAATTTGTTTATGCATTTCGTTTTGTTACTATTTGAAAGTTGAATTTATTTTGAAAATATTTTAATGACTATCGTCGAAAGTTGTGAACTTCACTTCAATAATTAGATGATTTTAGTCAAATCTGTGCATTTCAGTAATTCCAATTCGGATTCAAATTACGACAGTGATTCGGATAATTCTAGTGATTTACCTATTTTGCCAGTACTGATCTCTAATGATAGAGGAGATAAAAAGAAACAGTTAAGTGATTGCGATTGCGATTGCTGTAATTGATATGTTTGTATGGTTCTCTTTTTGTATGAATTATAGTGACTGAAATAAATAAGTCTTAATTTCTTGTGTTTAATTCTATTTCGGGGGGTTTATGTTTCATTGATTACAATGAATTATATGGGAGAGATTTAGTATATTTAATCATATGCAGATATGCTAGAAGGAAGAGAATAGATTCCTTTCGTAATAATAATATCCGTAGCAGGGACTGTGTTGTATTTTATCAAGCAATTTTACAACCGGCCAGAAGTAATAGATGTTGCTATTTAAATTGTTGTTAGATCGTTCATGAGTAGCCAAATTAATATTCGCTGAGTATCTTTGACAAATTTCTTTTTTTCAGAAGTTAAGAGATTAAGAGTTGCCGACGAAGTCATGAATGGAATCAGTGGAAGTTGGCACTCCCTTACGGCGTTCATTGATTTTTGAACGACTAAATCGAGAGCGAATGTTTTGAAGTGATGGATCTAGTATAATTTTTTTCTCTTGAAGAGTCAGATTTTCTACGAGGTCTTCTTTTACAAAATTTTGTATTTTTCGATTATATCCAAAGCCTACCTATCGTTTTTTGGTATATTAAGAGGCGATCATGTGATAGTTGCTGAATATGAGTACATATTTATATAACGATAAATTATCGATGTATTTGTGTATGCTGTGCAATCGTACAGACAATGCGAATGATTTATAAAAAAGAAAAACTTTTTCATTCTCTGAACCTTTTAACTCGGAATTTTTTTATGACTCAAAATATTCCTTACTCACATTCCTTACAAAATACCCCTTCCTTACATTTATGACACAAAATATTCTTTAAGAAGGGCAGATTCAAGTCTCCAACTTTCTTCGTTTTCCTTTTGCCTGTTATTAGCAAACAGAATGTGAAAATGATGTATACTTGCCATCTGCTTTAAGCTTATTGCTTATACAAGCTAGAATTATTGAACTCAGAACAACATATTTTTTGATTGTGGCATAACGGCATATTGAGCATGACTATGTACGAATTTCTCTGAAAGATATCTGTAATATCAACTGTCTGCTCGATATGTTGTTCAACCAGCCTGTGAGGCTAAAGTATGGAGCATAGTGAATTATCAATCCATAACTCTCATGAAATCTGTTATGCAGCTATTCTATTATACTGGCTATTTCTTTTTTTTCCGAATATCTGTATCCACTTATGGAAAATAAAATTTTCTAATTGATATTATCCATGAACTATTATCAAAATTCTGATCCATTCATATCTGTAAAGACTGTCAAAAAACGACTGTGTTTTCGACAAAATGATCGAAATAAATTATGAAGAAATAGTCTCACCTGACTAAAAAGAAAATAATTCACATATCATTGAAAAGAGAAATCAGGTTGTTGGTATTTCCAATGTCCATTATCAAATAGTACAGCTGTAATCAATTCCAAAATACAGAACATTACAGAAGTATGTAGCATATTTGGAATCAGAGGATTCGATTATTCCTATTATCTCAATTATAAAGAAAATTTTTTCTTAATCAGGAATAGTCTTCTTGGCTGATTTCTTCGAGATCGATTGTATTCCTTTTCATCTTTCATTTTCTGCATATTATTGTTATAATGCAAGATTTAAGTTTATAAGCAATTTCTAGATTTTAGAAATTTTGAGAGAAAAGAAATTCATGATTTCTTGAATCTTACAAAGTTTGTTATGAACGATGTGGTGACATTCAAATAGAAGATATAATTTGGACTGATTATTGATAGAAACTTGGAAGTTGATAATGGCCTGATAATTTCGCAACATTCTTACAATTTTAACCTCTTAATGGATATTATCAAAGGAATAATTGTTTTCCACTTTAATCGCTGACATTTTTTTTCTATATATCATTCCTGTCCTTTGCCTGTATTGTCTTTATTTCAAACTTTGCTGAAAGTAATTAGGATAAAATGAAAAATATAGGAAGTTATTGATTACCAGAAGAATGTGTTATGCACTTTGTGTTGAATATATTGCCGTAATTCTATTAGAAAATAGGTTTAAAGTCGTGTTTTATTAGGCTAAAAGTTTCAGGTTTAGGATTATATTTCTGTTGCGATACAAGTTTATACTCTGCTTCTAATCCGATACAAGGCTTGAATCACAGTTCTGCTAAATAATGGGTTCAACAAAAATAAAGATCTAGAATTGTAGTTCTACTGCGATATAAATTTGAAACAAGTATGATTCCACCAAGCTACAGATTTAAAATTGTTTTACTACGATGAAGATTTAGAATTATAGTTCTAAACTAGAATACACATTCTAAAATTCTTAAATCTATTAGGACTGAAATTTAGCATTATGATTTTACTGCAATATATTGGTTTACAAGAAATTTGATTTTATCAACCTTTAGAATTGTGGTTTTATTAGGACACAAGGATAGAATCGTCGTTCTGCTACGACAAAAGTTTAGGGTAGGAATTTTATCAAAATACTGGTTTAGGGATGTTGATTTTATCACTACTTTAATGTCATGAAAATTTCTGAACTGCAAGGTAAAGTTTAATACCTGAAATTATTAGCATCATTCGATACAAGCTTAGTTATTCCTCGAAACTATTAGAATCCTTGAATCAATAAATTACAAAGTCATCATATTTCTCGATTAATTCAAATCATCGAAATCTCAATGGATTTTTTTCTAGCATATAATTTTCTTTAATTTTATTTAATGATAGAATACGATAAATATTCTTATGATCAAGTGTTATCAAAGTGACATAACCAGCATGAGCTCCATACAAATTATATCACTCTTATTCATAAGCATATAAACCATAAATAATGAATTAAATTGTACTTTCTCACTTTATTATAAGTAATCCTTTTTTTATAGATTTGAAAATGTGCTCATCAAAAGAATTATTATATTAATATTCAACATATTCATGTAATATATCAATTATGAATATACTTAATTCAATTTAATATTATCACTTCTTTTTAAGTGACAGTTCAAATTTGAGTTCATCAATAATTTCTAGATTTTAAAATTTTCGACAAAAAAAATTTAAAATTTCTTGAATGCTACAAAAGGTAAGATAAAGGAGAAGAGAAGAAAGTTGTATATATAATAAAAAATAATATTCTTACAGCATTTTATAAATATAATATCAAATGATAAATAATAAAGCAAAAAAATATTTTCACACAAATAAGAATTATATCAAAATAATTTTCCTAATAATAATAATATGTAATGTTTATATAATATTTAAATGCATAATTTTTCTTATTTACTAATTATATTTATGATAAACAAACTATTCCTAATAATAAACATATAAACAAGTAAACAAATGTTAATCACAATTTATCTTCGTTTTTTTTCATCTTTATTTAATTTCTTTAAAATACATTCTACATAATATACATATAAAGTATAAAGAAAACAACAACAAACATAATATATGTAAAGTATAAAGTATAAAGTAAGAGAAAACAACAACAACAACAAATATTAAGATATAAAGTAAAAGAAAATAATAACAACAATAAATATAATATATGAAGATATAAAGTAAAAGAAAATAACAATAAACATAATATATGTGAGGTATAAAATGAAAGAAAATAACAACAACAACAACAACAAATATTAAGATATAAAGTAAAAGAAAATAATAACAACAATAAATATAATATATGAAGATATAAAGTAAAAGAAAACAATAAACATAATATATGTGAGGTATAAAATGAAAGAAAATAACAACAACAACAACAACAACAACAACAACAAACATAGCATATGTAAAGTATAAAGTAAAAGAAAACAACAATAAAAAAATGAAGATAATTAAAAATTATTACGTGATAATTGATAATTTATAATTAATTAATTTGTCAATAATTATTTAAATGTTTAATATTTATTTAAAACTTATTAGCAATTATTAAATTAATATTATCAATAATTGTTTAAGAAGACATTTCCTGCCATATTCCCACCACACACACACACACACACACACATACACACACACACACACACACAGACATACACAACAAATGAATGTGTTATATTTTATATGAAAGTTGGAAAGTTTTTGAAAGAATATGATTTTAATCAATCCCTTAGTTATTCATTCCAATTCTACCACCATCACTACTACTTTTACTTCATATCATGTAAGTAAGCATATGTCTCTCTCTCTCTCTCTATCTATCTATATCTACATATCTCTCCATGTGTGTTGTGTGTGTTATGCATATATCAGTGTTCTGAAGTAGTTACCGTATCATAGCATTCATATATATGTTATTGAGAAGAGGAAAAGGAAAAGTGGGGGAGGGAATGAACAAAGAGGAATAGGAGTAGGAGTAGGAGGAGGAGGAGGAAAAGGAGGAGGAGGAGGAGGAGGAGGAGGAGGAGGAGGAGGAGGAGATCCGATTTGCTTATCACGTGAATGGAATAGCTGTGTGGTGAAAAGTTTTAGAAGGGAGGGTGTCGCGTTTGTCCTCTTGTCCTGTTCTGTTCTCTGTCCTGCCCTCCTTTTTTTTTTCTTCTCAATCTATCTAAAGCTATCGATGCCTGCAATATTTCATCATCACTAGTAGTACTAGCAAGTAATCAACCAAACCAATCAACCAACCAAACCAAACCAACCAACCAACCAACCAACCAATCAACTAACCAATCAACCCAACCAATTGACCAACCGATCCAACCAACCGATCCACCAAATTATAAACCAATCCTCTGAAAAAGCCAATCCCCATCAACATTTGATGACAAGAAAAGAATGTCCCATCCTGTCAACGCTGCCATCATGCTGTTGTTCATCCTGATTGTGGTGATAATGATTTGTTAACGAGGCTTATCTATTTTTTTTTTCTCTCTCTCTCTCTCTCTCATGAAATTATTCATTCATTCTTAAATATTTTCGTTTTTTTCCTCTTCCATTTTATTTTCTGAATTTTATTTCTAACATTTATTGCTATATTTTCTATTTATTGATTTACTGAAGAAGAAGAAAACCGTTTTTTTTCCATTCCGAAAAATATTTCGGAAATTTCCGGAACGGATTTTTTCTTACTTTTGATTAAAATAAAAACAGATAAGAATTAAAGGAAAGAGAAAAGAAGAAGGAAAACAATAAAGGAGACGAGAGAAAAAAAAAACGAAGGAAAAGAAAGAAAGAAGAAAATCCGGAAAGTTGAATGCATTAACAAGGTGTGTACATATCTTTCATTTTGATATCAGGTTATCATTATTATTATATTATCGTGAGCGGATAATGGCAATTTGCGCTGGCTGTAATAATGCAATATTGGATCGTTATGTCTTCCATGTACTCGAAAAAGCTTGGCATGCAAGTTGTATTCAATGCGCAGATTGTAAAGAGCTACTAAGTGAAACATGTTTTACCCGGAATGGTTTAATCTTATGCCGGAAGGATTTTGCAAGGTAGGAATCAATAAATCATTTAATTAATAAATGTATAATGATTGATATTTTATTTAATTGCATAATAAGTACCATGTTAAATTTTAATTTTATGAATTTTTCAAGGTATGTTATAGGAGAAAAATATGCATACCTGTATGGATTATTTCATTATATTGAAATTGTTAGTGTATTATTTGAATTGATATTAGCGTATATTTAGTTCTAGCTGTATAAGCCTTAAAATAGTATGCAAATTAGGTTTTTAAAAAATTTTACGCAATAAAAGCTTTGTAATAATAGAAGTACGCGTACGAATATATTGTTGACAACCATATTTTATAATTATCAATAATGATGCAAATATATATATATATGATAAGTGAACTGAGTACATTTTTATGATATCATAGGGAGAATTTTTAAATTTATCAATTAAATAAGAAAAAGGTGATGAGGGGGTGAAGTGGGTGGGAGGGCGAAGCAATTAATTATGATTTATTTAAATGAAATTGTAGAAATAAAATTTTTTAAGACAAAAACTTTTTTACAAACAAATTAAAACGAGGTAAATGATGACAAAATGAAAAAGAATAATGAAATTTGCATACACTTAGCATTAAATTGAAATTTAGCAAAAATTTTTGCAAATTTTAAATCAATTTTTCTTAATTTTTTTTGTCTTTTCTTCAGGCAATTAATTAAACAATTAAAATAAAACAAAGTAAATTTTTTCAAATCTTATCCTATATAACATATTTATTCATATGCAAATATTTCGATGATAAAATTGAAAATTTTTTGGTGAAAAAGAAAAAGAAAAGAGAAGGAAGAGAGATATTTGAGAAAATTTATTGAAATTGAAAAATGTTATAGAAGTTATGTATGTTCACTTGTTTAAAGCTTAACTAAGATTTATGCGAATGATTGGAAAGGAAGTAAACGAGAGGAGGAGAATGATTTTAAAATAAGCGGGGGATAAGTAAGCGGAGGCGGAGGTTAAAAATGGAGGTGGCCAAATAGCGGGGGCTTTGAAAGGGGGTAGTAGGAAAAGAGGATAGGATAGGAAATGAAAGTTTAATTCATATCCGTTCCAATTTTTCTTCAATTTTAAATAATCCCATTTATGTATTTCTTTTGTTTTTTGTTCCCCCTCCACTCCCTCTCCCATACCGCCATCTCATTTTTCTTCCTTTTCAATTCCTTCACTTTTCCTCCTCCTTCTTTCCTCTCTTCCTTCTCAATTCCTCCTCCTTATCCTAACTCCAAATAATACTACCTTATCCTCTTTTTCCTCCTCACTTCTCTTCTCTCATTCATTTCATTTTCCTCTCTACTAAAATTTATTGCAGCACTTTTCAAAATTCGTTCAGTTATTTATCATTTTGTTATTGGCTTTTTAATTTTATTCCAACAAATATTTCCGACGGCTATCCTTTTTGTTTTAGTGTCAGCTCAACAATTTACTATTTTGTATATTTTCATATTTCAAATCAATTTCACTCTTTCCTTTTTTTTTGCCTATTTTAAAATCTATCAAATGCGAATATTTTTTTGCTGTAATTTAATATATATTCAAATACATTTCAATTTCTGATATAATAAATATTGGAAATTGAAATGCTTCTGTAATTCAGAATACATTTCAACACATTTCAATTTCTGATACAATATATACTAGAAATTGAAATGCTTCTTTTTATTTTTAAATAAAATTCTTTTTCTCCCTTTCCTCATATTTAAATTCATGCAAAACATTTGATAGAATTTTGCAATTTTTTTAAAATTTACTTTTTAGAATAAAATTTTAATAATTGACAGATTTGATCGAATTCCTAAATATTTTACAAAAAACTTTTTTGTTTCATTTCATAATTATGCAAATTATTCGCATAGTTATTTACATAATATGGTAATTTCTTGAAATTAAAATTTCTCAAATTGATCTTTGAGAAATCAAAATTAATTATTTAATTGTTTATTTTTTTGTGTTTCATATTGTTAATTGAGTATAATTTATTGCAACTTATAAACTATTTCAAAATTAAATTTTAAAAATAGTAAATTATTTAATTGCTGAATTTAATAGGTAATGTAGAATATAATAACCAAATATATAATAAATATATAATAATTAAATGTATAATAAGTAAATATACAATAACCAAAAGCATAAATTTAATTGCAAAATTTTGTCGAAATGAAATTAATAAAAATGTATGAAATGTTGAAAATAGTGCAGGAGGTATGGTACACGATGTGCTGGTTGTAATATGGGCTTAGATCGAAATGATTTGGTAAGACGAGCTCGTGATAAAGTCTTCCATGTACAATGTTTCCAATGTACAATATGTCAGAAAAAATTAGACACCGGTGAACAGGTAAATTTTATTTACTTTATTTTTCAAAAAATGATTTAAATTCTTATAAATTAAATTTGAATGAAAATGTTTATCTAATTGAAATTATAAAATTGATAAATATAATAAGCATTAAATTTTATCGAAATGAAATTAAATAATTTTGTATTAATTAGTATAAAATATCATTTAATTGTTATCACTATTATCATCATATTATTCATATTTTTTTACTACGATAATTTAGATTAATCATCGCAAACAAAATATTATTACTACAAAAAAAAATAAATCAAAAAACTTTATATTGGCATTATTTAAAAGAAAACTCAATGATAAGTTACTGATAAGATAAAAATTTTAATTGAATTAAAAATGATAAAATAATTAAAAACTAATTAACATTAATGTTATGTTAGAAGATAAAATATTTTTATCTTTTGCTACTAATTAAAATAAATTTAATAATTTATCAAAGATTTTTTTGAATGACATAAATTAAATTCTTCATATTTTTGTTAAGAAAATATTTTAAAATTCTTTGTTACACATATATTTTATATGATTTAAGAATGGCATATTTTAGCTCAATATATTTTGATGTTTGGTTTTCCGTTTAGATATTTTGAATGTCAAAAATATTTAGCTGGAAACAACAGCATATAAATGGATAGGCGTCATCAGAAAATAGTGGTAGCAAATAATAGTAGTAGTAGTAGTAGTAGTAATATTGACATATGTATGGAACTCATTTATTCCCTTAGGGAAATGTTTAAGCAAGCTTGAAGTTGCCATTACACCAAAACTATCCTTAAAATCTTTCTATTCTTTTTCCTTTTAAAAATTTTAATATATAAAATTTTAGTCTATACATATATTTATATATATATATATTATTATTCTATTCTTTTATTTTATAATTTATATAAATTGTTGAAAATTGATCTTTTTATAAATAAGCTTACTTTCTTTCTTTGAAAATTAATAATATCAAAAAATGTGTATAATAATTCAAAATTATATTTAATATTCAGTTAACTATATATACTGAATAGTAATATAATTACAGCTATATATACTAAATGGTAATCGATTCGTTTGCAAGCATGATTATCTTACTAATCCAGGTAAGTCTTATTTTTCTTTTTCATTCCAAAATTAATATTATTAAAGAAAAAATTACAAATGAATAAGAAATGGAAAGTTATAAAATAAAATTGAAGGATTAAAAGATGTTAAATTTTAATATAAAATAAAATTTAATATGAAAATAATATTAATTTAATTTATTGAAATATTAAATCGAAAATAAAATTTGACTTGTGCCTTTTGTTTTCCCTAAAATATAATTTAAAATGATAAGTGTAATAGCTTGGAAATGATTTTAATTATGGAATTAGAAATGATAATGTTTAAATTCTTTATCATATCATTTATCAAACTTTTAAGTTTCCGCTAAACTCAATAAAACAATTAACAATTTCATAATTTCTACTGTAATCGTAATAAATTAATTCATTCCCTATAAACAATTAAAATTATTCTATTTCAATTTTTTAATTTTAATTATTAATTTTTTTGAGTTCTTTTTTTTACAATTTTTGATTTTTGAATTTGCCATAATTACGGTTTTTCATTATTTCCGGTATATTTATTCGGAAACGATGAGAAAATTAAATCCATCTTCCGGTGATGAAATTTGTAATTTTCATTTCATCCGTTTTATATATACAATTTATTTCGGTAATTTTATCGCTCTACACTTAACTTAATCAGATTACTAAAAGTGGCTTGAAGTGGATTAGCGACCCGATCATTATTACTATTACTATACTGAACTTTAATCTATTCGTTCATTCATTCATTCATTCATTCACTCCATTCATTCATTCATTCATTCACTCATTCATTTACTCATTCATTCATTCATTCATATTTTATCGCTTCATTGCATTTCTGATTTGATGGCATCATTTATCATCAAAAATCTCACTCTCATTTTATTCATATGATATCCTTCTTGTTTTGGCCTTATTCAAATACTATCCACTTACTTACCTATCCACTTCAATTCTCAATTTTATTAAAAATTTTCAACAAACTATCCTTTCATCCATCCGCCATCGATGATCATACAATGAAAAATAATTTGATGGTAAATAATGCATGAATGAACTCTAGATCAATGATACCTTTTTTGAACTTTCCGATTAATCACTGCTACCACTTATTATATTATGACTCTTAAAATAATTTATTGGAAAAAATCTTGAAGAAAAAATTATATACATATA
>CAKAEH010001375.1:0-70849 GCA_916381525.1 Cercopithifilaria johnstoni
TTTATGCAAATTTTACACTGTCAGCTGCATTATTCTACCATTTAAAGTTTGTCACTTCTTTTCAAACATCGTTAAAAATTGTTTAAAAAAAGAGTATACGTTTGCAAACGGATTTATTACGTTTTCATAGTAAGGCAAAAAATTAAATTTATAAAAGATGAAGTGTTGAAATAAAATAATATTAATATCTCAATTCACCAATTATTAATTCCAATCAAAATTGAAATATCTATGAATTCACCAACTTGCTTTACAATTTTCTAATTTCTCTTATAAGCGCTTTTTATTTGATTTAAAATTTTATCACAACATTTCAACTAAAACCTAATAACTATAAAATAAGACCCATATTTTTGACCAAAAATATTTTCAACAAAATTCTTGAACTTATCATTAGAATTCTCAAAATGATACTTTCATTCAATTTCAATTAGAGAATTCAAATTAGTATGATTTACTTTGCATCATTATCATCATTTATAACTTCATTACAGTATCTATTTGAAATTTTATTTTGCAAATGATATGATAAGATAAATTAAATGATAATATAAATTCTTGTTAGCATTTATCTCTATTCCTCAAATAGGGTCAAATGTCAGCATAGAAAATAAATGTAACTCATTTATTCACATTCATTTTCTATCAAAATATTTTATTTGTAAATGATATTTTTGGCTAATGTCTATTAACCCTTACCATAGTAACTTATTATTGATGATATCGAACTTTTTGTTATAAAACATATTGATGTTTTATTGTCCCTCATTAAGAACCATTTATCTGAAGGTTAATTGCTCGGGTCTTTCTTTACAGCCATTCTTGACATGAACTCATCGAAAAAGAAATTATCTCTCACTCATTCTTCTCCTCTACTTCATCGTTTTCTCTTATTTATTCAATCTTTTCCCTTCCTAAAATTTCATCGTTTTCTTTTCATCAAAAATTTTAGACTTTTGTCAATAAAACTAAAAGGTCAAATATTCTATCTTGGGTTAGTTATATATGTACTATATTACCAATAATATTAAATTGATAGTTGACGGAAATGGTTGAAAATATTCTCACCCATCCTTCTTCTCACTGTTCAACTAATGGAAAACAATAGTAAGTACTCATAAAATTTTTCATATCGGACAAACATTACTTATCACTCGACCTTCAACCTTTATGACCATTGTCCATCGTTGAATATTTCCCATTTTTATCCACTACTGAGAAGGATAATTTTTATGAATACAAAAACGAATAATTTATATGCAAATTTTAGCGGAAAATTTTAGCAATAAAAAGATCATACTGCTTTTTCCTTTTTTTTGGCTAATACAACGAAATGACATTTAAACTTTAACCTTTGAAATGTAATAGTTTTACTAATTAATGCTTAAATAAATTTTTAAAATATTTGAATTAAAATTATCATTTGTTTTTTTTGAACTTTTCAAATTCCCATATATAATATAATATAATCATCTAAAATAAATATTTGAATTAAAGATTAGAGAGAGAGAGAGTTTTATGACCTTTCGAGATGAATGAAAAAAAAAGAAATAGAGAAAGGAAGAGATTGGGAAAATGGAAAAGGAATAGATGATGATTAGTATCCCCGGAAATCGAATATTCATAATTAATGATTTCTATGAATGAAAACAGATAAGGGCAAATTTTGACATTTAATTTTTCTTTTTTTCTCTAACCTTTCATTTTTTTCTCTTCCCTTCTTCTTTTCATTTGAGAAATATTGGAGATAACAGCAGAATAGTTCATCAAATTAATCGCATTCCATTACTTCCACCCACCAAATTTCCATTTTTAATAATAGCCAAAATTTAATTGAATTTCTAAAATTTAAAAATTCTTTAAAATTTTTCGTATTTTTTCTTAATGGTAAAAAAGGAAATCAATTTTAGGTTTTATTATATTAAAATTTAAAAATTAGGAAATTTTTAAAGTTTCATTTTTAGGAATTTAACATTTTAAAAGTTTCCTATTTTTTTTTGAAATTATCACAATTAGTATAAATTATAATAATGTAAAAATAATTTTAGTAATAATTAAAAACAAAAAGAAATTAATTAATTTGTAAAATTAGAAAAATTAAAAAGTTTTCAAAAATTTATGCAAGTTAGTTTATTGTTACAAAATGTATTTACAATACTATAATTACAGGTAAAAATACTTTCTATAATATTTATTAAAATTTGAATTAGAAAAAAAGTTCGATAATATTCATTTTCAATAATTTGAATTTAATTTTAAAATATGTGCTATAAAATAAATGCTATATAATTTTAAAATATGTGCCTATAATGTTATATATATTATATATATATTACGTTATATATATTATACGATTATTAAATTTACCTTTTGAATTGATCAATAACATTCTATTATAATTAAAAAATTCCTTTCGTCAATTCTAATTAAAATATAAAATTTGAAACTTTTTTAAACTATTTTAACTATAATTAAATGTAACGATAAATAATGGCTATCACATATATTTTAAAATAAAAATTTAAATTATTAAAAATAACTATAATCGATATCTTCCGAATTTTAATTTGAAAAAACAATAGTTATTAAATAGTTTTAATAATAATAAAATAATTTGCATAAATCTTTGAATATATTTTAAACTTTTCGCTATTTTCATCAATTAGCTAAATTTTTCAATTTTTCTACGACATTAGTTTTTTCGATATTTCATTTCATATTTCTTCTTTTCACTATCATTAATTTCTTTCTATTCATATTCATATAATGCAATATAAAGTTTACATTTGAAGTAGTACAAGGTTGCAAAATTTGTTTCCAATTTCTTTTGATAGATAGAAAGAGGAAGGGAAGGAAAAGAAATAAAGAAGAAAGGTGGTAACAAAATAACCTTGCTAGAAATCAGTTCAAATTGAGATTAATTTTGATTTGAAAACCTTTTTTTGCATTTACTTATTGTTATTTGTATATTTTATTAATGATATGAAAAGTGATAAAGTTTATAATGTTATCAATTTATCACTTTATTATAATAATAATTTTAGTTATAACAATATTTTTTATTTAATTTTTTTTATGGAAATTTTTTTAAATTTTACTTTATTAACTTTGTTTTGCGGTTATTTTGATTTATCCTATAATTCCGATGCTAATTATTTAATTTCCAATTTTAATTTTCAATTTACTCATGTCTTTAGTTACATATTTACATGGTTCTTTTTTGACTTTCACATTTGTTTTCGGTATCATTTATTTGAATGCTTAAGTACTCGAATACTTGAAATGAGAGAAAATGATGAATAAGGCATATTTAGTAATTACATGATCATTCATATATTAACAGTGGAATAATCAGATAATTACTATATAATACTTAATACATGCATAGGTAATATGTACAAAACGTTGTAAGACATGAATCACCTTAATATTAAATTAAAAATGTTAGATTAATGTAAAATATTGGCAACGTTATAAATGCGGTTGATGAAATGTCATGATAAAATGGTTTTGATAATATTAAATAAAATAACGAAAGATTTCCGGTTATTGTTTCAGGATTTTATTGTTCCTGTTTTTGTTTCTTTTTTAAATAACTGAAAAGATAATTAAAAAAGTAGGAAATTAAAAGAACAATATAACAATAATAAACTTATATCATATTAAATAGAATTCTAGGTAAAGGTATGACTTCTAATTTTTTGTTAATTTTAAAATTTCACCTGTTATTATTAAAATTTATTTATGTTGTTTATGAGTTTGTTTTTTTTTTTTTAAATTAATTCATTTCAAAATAGGTCATTGAAATTTTGTTCAGTTTAGTATTTTGATTTATTAATATGTATATTTTTTTCACACTTACAATGAATGAGTAAAAACTTTAACTTGCCATTTTCATTTGCTCTCATTATTATCATTCCTTTTAGTGGCAGACTTTTGACCTTAGAAAATTTAAGTTACCTATTGAACTTGAAGAAAAAGAGTTCCGACAAAAAAGACATCGTAAATATTTGATATAATCCCAAAGATTGGTAATGTAACTGACATTATCATAATCATATATTTTTGTACTTTCATACAGTTATTATTTTGTCTTGTAATGAGAGATACCTAAATTATCATGATAGATACTGTAAAAATGATAATATTTTGATGCAATATATAGTTGCAGAATTATTTATCATTTTTATTTCATTCCAATATTAAAATTTCTTTTATCCTAAATTTTAATTTTTTAAATATTTAAATTATTTTAATTTAAATATTCAAATACTTAAATTATTCTAATATAAGTGTTTAAAAAATTTGAATATTTGAACATTATCCATTCATTGAATTATTTTCCAATTTCAAAATTTCTCATTAACATTAAAAAAATTATTTCAAATTTTAGAAATGTTAACAACGCTATTTGTATCATTAATCGTATCACTTATTGTTACCAGTATACGAGCAACAGCTTCAGTGTTCAATAATACAATTCAAGGTTATCATCAACTTCTTCATAGCTCATTAACTATTCGTTCATGTTCGATCATTACTAATTTCAAACGATCATATCAAACGAAATTAAACGATCGTTTACATAACTTTTTGTTAAATTTTATTTTAAAATTATTTGTTATCAAACAACAAAAAAGAAATAAACCCGAAAATTTATCATTTATTCAGCACTTTTTTCTACAAATTAGAATTTTAAAAATTTCAACAAAATTTTTTAAATTTAAATTTTCAATAAGAAAAAGAGGTTTAACAAAATGGTTCGATTAAAATGTGAAAAAAATTTTTTTGATATGCAAAAAAGAAATGATAGCATTTTTTGTGTTGTAAAATTGTTGTTTGCTAAAGGGACAACTTTTGACCTTCACATGCATTCCACAACAAAAGCGTATGATATCAGAGGAATGAAAAATAATGGATTAAAAAATAAATTTGAAATTTCCATTTTACAATTATCACAAAATTTTATAACCATTTGGTATAGGTTGAATGGAAAACAAATATGTTATATAATATTTGGGAATATCGCATAACAAACAATATCCATAATTAAACAAATATTGCAATTTGGATTATTTTCAATTTTCAATTTCAGCCGATATTATGCAAATGAATATAATTCATAAATATCGGAAGAAAATTTTGCAATTATTTTAATTTCCAATTTTGATTTTAATTATTAAATAAATCTATGATATTAAATAGTAATTATTCCAATTAAATTCAATTGAAATTATTTAAAATTTTATCGATTGATAATATGTTTTTCTTCAATTGTTTACATTTTCATTTTAAAGAAGTTCAAAATAAACTTTGATTAGAAAAGCTTGCATATTTGTTAAATTTTCATAAAAGTAAATTTGATTGAGAAATTTTAATATTTTAGTATTTTAATAATAGAATTGAATATTTGCAAAACAGCCACTTGCCCCATAGCAGGCTCGAACTGCTGACCTTCGCATCTCTTCGTTCACTTATAAGTACGACGCGCTAACCGACTGCGCCAATGGGGCAACACTAAATCCATCTACAAAAATCAACTCATTTAATTAATTAACGATAATCATTTTTTGAAGAAATTTAATTGTTATCAAAAAAAAAAAAATTTAACAAATGAATGGGAAAAATTGAAAAAACAAATTAGTTATTGTAAATTTTTACTAATAATTTATTCGATTATGAAACAATCAAAAGTTTCAATTAAAATTTCATTTCTTTTTTGTTAAATTTCAAAATTTAGGTGGAATTATTACAGGTAAGAAAGAAAGATTTCATTGTTAATTAAATAAATAAAATTTTAATTTTAATAAAAAATTAAATTAATCAAATAAAGTTATAAAACGAATAATATTCATGAAATTTCAATACATATCATTTTGCTAAAATTTGATGAAAAGAAAAATTAAAAATTTAAATTTTAGATCAACCGGAAGTAGAATGTGGACAAGGTACTATAGCAGTACGAGTGAGAACAGCATCTCAGATGCCATCATATATTTTTGCCAAAGGTCATTTTCATAAGGATGGTTGTTACTTCAAGCAAACCGATCATGCAACATTTCATTTTGAGCAATGTAACGTGAACAGAAAACGTGAAGTAAGTCTATTTTGGGTAATGTAACGTGAACAGAAAACGTGAAATAAGTCTATTTTGAGCAATGTAACGTGAACAGAAAACGTGAAGTAAGTCTATTTTGAGGAATTTAACGTGAACAAGAAAAACTACAATAAATAAATAAGTATAGTTATCAAAATTTCTTGTGAAATTTTCAATAATAATTTCTGCGTTTGAAAAATTTTCATTAACAATATTATTATTAATCACATTTTATTTACAGGTAAATCCACGTGGAATGGCTTATTCATTTACAGTTATTGTACAACTTCATCCGGTAAATTTTTAATTTATTTGAAAGAATTAAAATCAAAGTTCCTTTTTTTTTGAACAATGAACAGGTAGAGATTATCTTTAGTTAAAATTTAAATAAACAAAATATTTCAGTTATTTATTACAAAAGTTGATCGAGCATATAATGTACGATGTTTCTATATGGAAGAGAATAAGGAAGTTGATGCTGAATTACAAGTTAGGTATCTATCCTATTATTTTATAATTAAAAAGAAAGTTTTTTAATTAAATAAAAATTAACAAAATTTTGCATATTTGAATTTATAAAAAGAAACTTAGCAAATTGATTTTAAAAAAAAAAATTTATTCACAGAAATTTGAATTCGAAAAATTTTTATTACTTTACGATACTCAAAATGATCAACCAATTTATCATATCAATTTGAATGATAGTAATCTAAGCGATGTTATGTTTGTTAAAGTTATTCCAAATAAAGCCATTATAGTTTTGTATTTTGCAGAAGAATGAAATGATCGTAAAAAAGAATTGAAAATGAATATTAGGAAGATAATAATTCATTTATATTTATTGAGTTTAAAATTGATGAATTTTGAAATAAGTTAAAATATTAAAAGAGAGAGAGAGAGAGAGAATCATTCCGCCGTCTAAATTAGGAAAAATAATTATTTGAATTACCTGAATGAATGTAATGGAATAAAAGGTGAAGGATAAAATTAAATTTATTAATTATTGTTAAATTAGGAAAGAAAGATTAGAAGATCATTTAATGATATTATTTCTTTGAATTAAAAACAATCAAAGGATGTGTTTCAAATATGTGACAGTTGAAATTATTTTATTTTATTACAAACTATAAAATAACGAAATTTTTTTCTTTGTAATTAAATAATTAAAATTTTTATTTATTAGTTGAAAACAAAAAGAATAAACTATTCCATCTTATATTTTATTTTAAAAAAATGTCACCATAATTGATATTAAATTATTTCTTGTTATTGACAAATTTTCATTTTGATTTTCTCTTACCAAAAATATTTTATAGAATTTAATTAATTCAAATATCTTTCAGCTAAGAAATTCTATAAATATTCTCAGAAGTTTTTAAGTTCCAAATTTTTGTTTTAAATTTAATTTTTTTCAATTTTCATTTTTAGACTGATAAGTTTGAAAAAGTTAAAATTAATTAGGAAAGAAAATAAATTATGAGTTGTGACTTTTCTATTGTTGCATTGATTTTTTTTGTAAATAAAATTTCAATGTTAAATTTATAAATAATAATTTTTAATGAAATTAATAATTCTCTCTCTTTTTCTCTTCAGCGATTTAACGACATCAATGCTTGAATCAGGCCATGCAATGCCTCAATGTTCCTATACATTGCATCGAGATTCTCCAAATGGACCGGTATTACGATATGGTCGAGTAGGTGACATCGTATTTCATGTTTGGGATTGTCCATCAGATGTTTATGCGATGCTTATTCATAGCTGTTATATTTTGGATGGACAAGGTGGAGAACATCAAGTTATCAATGAAAATGGGTGAAAAATATTTTAACATTTTATATTTTAATTGTTTAATTTGAATTCTCAAAATATTCATAAATATCATTGAAATTATTAAAATGGATTTTTAACCTTTTATCGAAAAAAAAATCATCAAATTATATTAATACTTAATATTTAAATTAAAATTAACCTTTAGATTTCAATCAGTTTGGGAATTTTTTTCTTCAACATTTTTAGGTATAATTTACTAAAACAAAAATGCTTTCTCCTGATAGTCTGATATAAATTTTACAGATGTTCAACCGATAATTTCATCATTCAAGAATTAATATATTCTAATGGACTCACTCATAGTTTTGCGGTTAGTAGAATAGCTATATTATTTCATCATTCATTTTCTTTTGTTTAAAATTAATTATTTATATGTTGAATTTATTTCTATTCCAATTTCTACTTTTACTCAAAATCGTAAATTGATTTTAAGATGCTGAAATTGCAACTAATCCTGAATTTTTATAATTTTCAGGGTGCAAGTGTTGTAAATCTTCCAGATCGGGAATCAATTTATTTTAGCTGTCAAGTGAAATTATGTTTTAAGAAGGGAGATTACTGTACTAATGTGACGGTATTTTTAAGATATTTAGTTGATAATTTATTTTATTAAATTTATTAATTTATTCGAAAGCTTTTTTGTAATGTTTAAATTGAATTTTGATAACAATTTGTTTAGTATTTTAATACTTATTTGATCGTGTAATTATTATTAATTTTTATTTATCATTAATTTATTCTTTATCATTTATCATTTATCACTTCATTCTTATTTATTAATTATTTAACATTTTATTTTGAATTTGAAAAAGAGGGGAAAAAAAAAGCAAATTTTTATAGCCACCACGTTGTGACGATCAAATTCTCATCACCACAGATTCGAAAGATGAAGAAGAACAACATATCGAAGATGAATTACAAAATGATCAACTTTTGTATACAACCGTTGGTCCGTTTGCTATATCAAATACTGTACGAATTGTTCAGACTGCTGAGCCAGATATTATCATTCCTTCAACATCCAGAAATTCATCTGAATTTGAAGTTTCACCATCTATTTCATCATTTACCGATCGTGTTACTGCAACCATCAAACTAACTAATGAATCAATCGCAAAATCATCACAAATTTATATAAATGAAATTTCGAAGGACGAAAAATTTTCAGTAAATTATAAACAACAAAACGATGGTAACATCGAATTTACTAATGAAATAGAAGGTTAATTATTTCCTTTTATCACTTATTTCTTAAGAAATTTTATTTTATAAAAATCTCCCCTTTTTTTACTTCAAGAAATAATCAAATAATAGCAATGGTGTTTTTTCGTAACTTTGCTTAATTAATTAACTAATTAATTAATTAATAACTTATGTATACGTTATTGAATGATACAGGTATAAATTTTCAAATGTAACAAAGTAGGAATGCAAATTTAGGAGGATAATGAATGTTAAAATTTTTCCCACTCCATCATTCTTTTAAAAAATTATATAATTCTAGAATGTTCCGAAATTTTTTGGATCGTTAGTGAAATAAACTTCATATTTATGGAATAAGTTCACCTCTCAATTGTTTTAATTATTATTAGGAAAAGTTGCAGTGATAAATTGAAAATTATTAAATTTTGTTCTATTTATAGGTTCTGGCGAAAATGAGAATTTATTAAGTGTAACAAATGATCAAAGCTTAACAACTGCTGATATTATTCTCACTAAAACTGGAACTTCAAATAAATTCTCCGAAATAACAGAAACAACAATAGCAACAGCAACAACAACAACAGCAGCAGCAACAACAACAGCAACAACAACAGCAGCAGTAGCAGCAGCAACAACTACAACAACAACTACAACAACAACAAGAACAACAATGACAACATCAGCAGCAACAACAACAACTGGAATAGAAATTATTGGAGAATTGAATTCAACAAGGGGTCGTCGGACAATTCCTGAAAATAATTATAATATCGTTGACTTGGATGTAACAACATCACAATTGAAAATTCTCGAAGAAGGATTTGGTAAGTATTGCTTCCTCCGGAATATCTTTCACTAATTTTTCCGAATATGGAACTTTTTTATAACTCTTTATACATATGTTAATAACATTTCTTCCTGCCATATTTGATCCGTTTTGAAAATTCAACAAATTAGTAGGTAAACAAAATAAATGAATGAAAGAGAAAGGTGAGGTGTTAATATTTTACTTATTATAATTGTTTACATTTGAATTATTATTAATTAATTATATTATTAATGCAAAATTTATTGTAACTCTTTTTTTCTTTTGAAATTTGCTTACAGATCTACCAGAACAAATGGCAAAATCAAGTTTATTAAACGATCGTCATGAAGAAGGCGTATGCATACCAATATTAAGTATGTGGATTCTTTCAGCATTTTCATTACTATCAATATCAATAGCTGTGGCAACAATCATTTATTCCAAACTTTCTAGTCGAAAAATGGCATTGTTTTATCATTATTAGGATATTTAAACTTTTCCATTCTTTTTTGTTTATTTTTGTTTCTTTCAATTGTTCCAGTTTTTAGGATATAAATTTAAAAAAAAGAAATCATTTGATTAATTTAAACTTTTTGTTATTTCAAAAAACAATAAAATATTTTTCAAAAAAATTTTAAATTAAATTAATATTTTCACTTTTAATTTAACTTATAATTACATAATAAAATTATAGGTAAACAATTGTTTACTCTTTTCAATTATTCTAAATTATTCGTTATATTCAATTTTCTGCAAAATATTTCATACCTTTGTTTGTTGTTAAAGGTATCGTTCGTTGTTTATTTCATTGCTTTATTTTGCCGTAAATTTTATTGTCATAATGTTTACTTTTATAATTGAACGTGTTGTATTATTACGGAAATGATAGGAGTAAACGGAATGAAATTAGAGAGAAACGTGAATACACGTATATAAGTGATTTTTATGTGATAGTAACAAATGATAAATTCTAATCGATTGAATAGAAGAAGAGAAATGGAGAGAAATTAAAGAGAGAAAATTTAGCAGAGAAAATAGTAAAATTGGAATATTATCAAATTTGTAACAAATTACTGATAACTTTTTTTATATAATAATTCTGCTGGAAAAAGAAATCATTCCTCATACATTCCCTCTTAATTACGGTTAATTTGATATACGCTTAATGGAATTTTTTTCAGCTTATAGTGATACTGTTATATCAATAACAACAATGATAATAATAATAATTAATAATAATAATAATAATAATAATAATAATAATAATAATAGTAATTAATAATAATAAATAATAATAAATAGTAAATAACAGATAATAATAAATAATAATGAATGTATTAATAATGTTTTCATCCTTTTGTTGCATTTTGTTGTGTTAAAATTGAATTCTGATTTATGTTATTATTTATGAAACAATAATTTGTTAAAATAAATTTATTTCGTTTCACAAAACACAATACATATATCGATTGAAATTTTGAAATGATTAAATTGGCTACCAATTAAGATAATTAATATTTATTGGCATCAATTAATCTTCTATTAGAAAATTGATGTTCTTAGAGATGCTCTTTTTTTACCTTCTATTCTTTGTTGACAGATTTAGGTCACACTTCAATTTGACATAACTAATATCTTTAACATGTTGGCAATTCTTCAAATACAAGGACAAATATATTAGAATTATTTAAATGTGATAAGTTTATAAAAGAGCTAATCCGTACATTTTGAAATGGTGATCATTTAATAATATTAGTAAAATTTTTGTTTTGTCTTTTTAACAATTCACTGGTCACTTCAAATGACCAATAAATGGTTACACAAATAGCCTAAAATGTCTCATAATTTTTTTCTGCATCGTTTTAATTCACCCTTTCTTTTCTTATTTTAAAAGAGAGAGAGAGAGAGAGGGAGGGAAAGAGAAAGAAAAAATTAAAAATAATTTCACTGAGTGATTTTATTTGATTTGAATTTAATTTATATTTAATCAATGCCATCACAATAATATTTCACTTCAATAATTCATTCACAATTTTAGATCTTTCTTTTTTAAAAGAAGAAGGGAATTGTATTTTTCAATGAAAAATTTTCAACCTTAGAAAAAAAGATAGCAGCAAATATTGTTAATATCAAAGTAACCTAAAATTAAACAGTAAATAAAATCTAAACTAAAATATTAACTGATAAGAAGAAAATTTTAGCAATACGATGATATCTAATCAGTGCCAAAATTAAACAACAATAAAGAATACATTTACTTAACTATCATCAGTGCTACCTGAAATTAAATTTAAACCTTAAAAATGCTAATTGTAACAATAATAAATTTAGAGTTTACGGAAAATTTTTTACTCATATTTTAGGAATATAAGATCAAGATGAAACTTATCAAACAACACATTTCAGCGCTTATCAACTTGTTGTTTAGACGTATCATTTATTAACTTATCACTTATTACCTAAACAGTGCTTATCAAACAAAGTCAAATCGCATTGGCCATAATTAATATGAAGGTGGCTAAAACAAAAGCCATACATTTGGAAAAAATATTGTCATATTGCAAAGTTTAAAAAATATCTCAAAAAAGGTCTGAAGAAAATCTAAAAAAGTCTAAAAAGTATCTTTAAAAAATTCGGAAAAAGTTTAAAAAAGTCCTTAAAAAGTTCAAAAAAACAATTTCAATTATTAACGAATTTAATTTTTAAAAAATCTAATAGGTAAATTAGAGAATTTGAAAGTTTTTCCACTGAGCGATATATCATACGACAATGTAGTACATTAATCATTATCATAGTTGAATAAGTTTAGAATGCTATTGTTCATATTCATTCGTTGATTATCATCAAAGTGTTCGAAAAGCTTTTCTTTTAAAAGTCCTTTTGATAATTTCAAAATTATCAATCGATTGCTTTGCTTAAAAAGAAGCCAATGAATTGAGAATTTCAGAATCAGAATCCTTACGTTAAAGAATGATTTCATCTCTGACATCTTCTTCCATCATTGTTACTATATCAAACCGATATAATTTATTTAAGCTTAAATATAAATGTGAATTTTAAGTTTGTTAAAATGCATCATATTATTTTCTAATAGCAAACAAGTAATATATAGCTATCAATTCACTTTTCTCGAGAATAGCATGACTGTTCCTCAACATTTGTGCGCAACTTCTTCAATGATTATTTTGCATGCAAATCAATGCCCTGCATGTTATCTTTACTCCTGTAATTGTTTTGCAGATTTTTTAGGAATCGATATCAAAAAATTAAGCCACCAATTCATAGTTAATATTTTAATAAGAAGAAGCAAAAAAAAAAATTTTTTAAAAACTTTCATGCAAATTTTATGTGCAGTAAATAATGCAAATTTCTGCATACTATATATAAGTACCATAATAGAACATGGCTATCATTGCTTTTTATATTAGCTTTCGTTGTAACACTTATTAACAACGGCGGGTAATTTAATCTGAATGAAATGGCTTTACTCGGTGGCTGGCAGCTTATTGTATTGGAACTAATTTTATTTGCATTTACTGGTAATCTCTTTTGCTGCTTCTTATTTTTAGATTATATGGTATATTTTGGAAATTAATGAATTAACTTTTAAATTGTTAACCAAAATGTCAAAAACTTTTGAAATCGTATGATTGAATTTAATTGAATTGAATTTTTCAACGATACAAATTATTCCAATAGAAATCTGAATAAAAAATGTTACATTAGATATCGAGATGAAGACAAAGAAATATTTAAGTTACTAATTGGTTCGACATTTATCCCAAAGTCAGATATTGCTTAACACCTATGTAATTAGCACAACACGTTATGTTGTTTACCGAAGAGATTTGAGTGCCTATATTTCTTAAAATAATTTCTATCATTTCATTTCCTTAAATCATTTGGATTTTTCAAATTAATCTTTCTCAATAATGCAAAACCAATTTTTAGCAATTCTGCTTAATTCTTAGCAATTTTATTGCCTTCTTGAAGAAGAAGGTAACGAAGATTAGGCTGTCACGAAGCACTCAATTTTTTGAATTATGTTTTTCACTAGAGAATGGAATGAAAAAAAAAATGAAGCAGGAAAAGAGAATTAACAAAAATTTGCAGTACGATGCAGTGAGGATTTAAATATGCATGAGGCAGATTCGTGGGGTACCGAATTCATCTTCATATTACCACCAAATAACCCTGCTTTGTTCCAAGCTTATTGCTGCTTTTTTGGTCGAAGCAGCGAGAATGATATTGTGCTAAATATTGAGTATACTAGAATTGACAATTCAAATGCTGCAAAAAAGAAGGATAAATTCCGCTTCAACAGCTATCTTTGCGTGCGGTGCTTTGCTTCATTTATTTTCCACAGATCATATTTGCTAGGATAAATCATACATTTTGGGTTTTGAAATTCGATGATTGTCGTAATGAATGAAGTTTGAATGAGATTTTGGCATCAATGTTTCAAGTTGAAATTGTGAGGAAATAAGATTATGTTGTAGTATGATTTCGACCATTTGGCAATGAATGACACCATCGAAGGATTGCACATGTTGGGAAATGATCGAATACATGTCACTTCTTCAGACAAAATATCAGTTCTCTGCTACATAAATGATCTCAAAACTCTTGTTGATGCATTTTTAGGTTGCCTTTTTCGTACTATCAAATTTAATGATATTATAATTTCCTGATCAGATACATTGTTGATTATTGTTTCATGAATTTTAATCAGGTACTATTAGTGAGAACATGATTGAACGTTTTTTCTAGTGTATATGCTAACATTATGTATTCTTACGGATACTGTCTTTCAGTACATCCTGTCGGAATGGGAGGCGATTATTATGCGTTCTCATTACCTGGACGTAGCACCATGACCTTATATTTCTTACCTCTTGGAGCAACAAATGAAACAATATCACAAAGCCATTGTGTTCACAATGTTTCAATAACAGTGAAGCAAAACAATAAATTAGAGACCATTAAGCAAAATATGAAGGTATTGTAAACAAATTTGTAAACAAAATGAAGAGGGTTAAGAAACGGATGTGAAATGATGAATATAGTGTTAAGAAATCCGAAATACTTCGAACAAAATATTCTCTCTTCACTTCGACAGAAAAATTTTTCACAATTATAATTACTGTCAATGCATTCTTCATTTAGGAAAGTCGCTCTGCTTTCCAGCTTTTTGGAATCCCACCAATTCGAAAATAGTTGAAAGTAATTATAAACAATGTTATTTGTTCAGGCAGGTTCATTATGGCAGTACACAGCACCCATAGAACAAACGGTATCAGTATGGATTCGTGATCGATTGAATAATCCCATTACTAAAGGTCGAATGATGGTAATTGCTTCGATCCGGAATGTCTCTGTATCAGGAGTAAAGCGAATCGGCTTTGGATGTTTCATGCCGACGCCGATGATTGTTGATCGTTCGTTTTTCTTAATCCTCTTTGAAATCTATGCTAAACTTTATAACATGCACTCAACTCGACTTACTTCAAAACGTATTGGAATATAATCATTTGAATGATTTAAGCCTCCGATAGCCTCCGAATGATATGTTTTAATTTCTTCTAAAATTTACATTCAACATATTGTATCAATGAGAGGAATTATCACGAATAATAGTAGAAAATAAATTTCAGAATGTGCCAAACTAATTAATCCCGCATATCATCCAGCACAAAAAAAATTCGCGGAAAATCTATTATTAACAGCGCCATCTCCTCGATGTCCACAAGATACAATAAATATCACAAACATTATGACAGAACAATCGAAGTCATTATTAATGAAATGGAATAAAGGAGCAGAGGAAATCAATACAAGGGACAAAATTTTTAAGGAAATATTTAGCATCACCTCAGAGTTCGCTTTTCATTCTTTTCATCTAATTAATGCAAAAATGTGTCGGATTCTTCTGCATTAGAAGGGCATTAGAAGAATAGGGTTGTCAAGAATTCTGAAATATTATCTTCAAGTTCCATTCTCTTCGTAAATTGTGTTGACGAAGTTAATTTCATCATCAAATTAACATTTGAGAATTACGATGATGAATATTGTGAATTATGGAGATAGTAAAGGGATATATATTCACGAGATTCCCGAATTCTCCCAATGGATCACTGATGATACATTGTCAATAAACCTTCCATCAGGTTTCAAAGGCGTTGCACATGTATACCTTTCATTTCTTATCAATTTGTCAAATTACTAATCTTTATCGATCCTTCAATTATCACTCCATCATTTCAAAAATATTTTGCATATTAATTATCCACTATTTCATTTACAAGCAGATACACATATATATATATATATATAGACATACAAACTTTAAACTGATTATGAGATTTCAGATATTAGTGGCAAACGGTGAAAAACCACCGTATGATATTGTGGAGCAGGAAATGCGGATAAATGGTAGTGGTATGCGACGTTTCAGTATTGAACAGTTCAATCGATACCTTCCGATAGTTATAGGAGAAGTGAATGGAAATTTTATTGGCTATGTTGCTGCTATCAATCGTATCTTTTACAATTATATTCATCATTTTTGAAATTGTTTGCTTTATACTAAAAAGAATGAGAGCAAAAGAGTAGAAAACCTCATACTTCATTTCAATTTTTGGAGTTGCATATTAATTTCAATTAATTTTGATTAATTTCCATAATTCAAAAAACAATTGGAGAAACTGAAAGTCAAAAAATAAACAGCTAAATACTATTGAATATGAGAAAATAGTCTTTACAAAAGAGAAACGATTAGAGAATAACTATAAAATTTATAGTATTATCAAATATTCCGATTTATTTGATTATTAAGGATAAATTATTTTATTACTCTTTTTTATCTCAAATAGATTGAAATTTTCAGTTCGTAGTATTCCATCACCGATATTCGCAAAACCTGATACTACTAGTAAGTGTTAAATATTTCATAAATTAACGGATCCGTTAATTCTTCGCAATAGATTTTTCAAGTTCTCCTTTTTTCGATTGGTTAAGTTGGTTTATTAGTCTATTCAAAATGTCCCAATTAGGCATTTCTATCAAAGCATCAAAATAACTGAACACGACGAAAGCCTCTTTTTCAGCAGTTCTTTTGACAACGACCATAATGACAACAACTGAGGAAGGATGTCTTGGTATATTTCCAAATCATTTATTTCCCAATTTATATTTGTTTCATGGCATATAATGAGAGGACATAATGATTTAATATTAGCAATAGCAGTGGTAGTGTAAAAAATCGTCCAAATAATGATAATAACAGTGATGATATCGACTATACATAAAATATAAAATAAAACAAATTTATAATCTTGAATTTCAGTTGATTTCACCGAGGCCAAACCATCAACTTCTATGGTTTCAAAGCAACTCAAAATTCAAAATGCAGCAACTCAAAATGCATCTATCAGTATACTACTTTCAAACAACTTATTTGCAATCTATTTATGTTTGATGATATACAGTGAAATTGAACAATGATTTTTTCATAACAGTAGCAGTGATAGAGTGATAGCCCAAAAGGCTTATTTGAGTGATGATAATATCAGATGATGTGATTCTGGTAACATATGTGAACTGATAATAAATGATTTCTTTGGAAGAAAGGAAAGTAATAAGTTATCGAAGGATATATTTAGAAGAAGTAATGATAATAATCTATCCAAAACAAGACAAAAGCCCAAAAAGATTTAATTAATAGATCTCAGGAAAATTTGATGTTGAGGATGCATATTTCAATATGTACTCAAATATGTATATTCAAAAAATTTGTGATAACATTTTGCCAAATAATATAATAATCAGTAAATGGCATAGTCCTTTGATTGAAAGTGAAATTGGAACTTAGCATTTTATAGGAAGGAGAGAGTAATATATTTTAAACAAAATTCTGAACTATTTTTATTACCTTAGCAAATATTCAAACTAAGACTTTTAAAGGATAGAGAAGACATATTCATATTTCGAAAGAATATATTCAAAATGTTAAGAAACCATCGGTGATATGCTACATTTTAAGATTTCCCCAAATAGTAAACATTTCAATTCAAGTTTTATTTTCTATTTAGCATATTATCATTAATCTATTGTATCAACTATTTCCAAATTATCATCTTAATTGCTTTAATTATCACTTCAGTAATCTAAACTATTAAAATCTAAACTATTGTTAATTAAACTATTAGTTTAATTAACAATTTAATTTAATCTTTCAGCTATTTCAATTGTAATTTCAATTTTTAAGCCAAATTAAATTACGGCTGTTTGTATAACACAGCATGGTTCACTACAAATAAGTTCGACATAAATTTACAACGTAAGTAAATCAATAAATAAACAAGTAAATAAAATGTAAATTTTTTGTGCGGTAAACAAATAGGTAAATAAGTAAACAATAAATAAAATACATATAGTAAGTAGTAAATAAAACAAAAACATAACGAAGCAAATTAAAGTTTGTGAATAAAATTATTGCAAGTTTTGAAATTTGATAAATTTCAAATTTCAAAATATATCTTTTGCAAATGCACTTGTAACCTTCCAGTTATTATTGAATTCCTCAATCCGGAAAATTTTCAAAAGATTTTTTCCTTCCGAATTGAATATTTCCTTAACTATTAATATCATTACTGCTGTAAGACTTTTCTTTTTAGCTGTTTTGCAGCTCTATTTAGCTGCATCGTTTCATTCTTTTCGTTTTTAAATTAGCGCGGCTTCCAGCTAATTCGATTTTTTGGGATGCGGGAGAAAGTTTCGAACGTTAAATTTGATGCTAGCAAGAGTTAGGCTTACGTGTTGCATTAATGTTATACGTGTTTGATTTTGTTTGATTACGTGAATCTGTAAGTAGCTGAATGCCTGTTATAAGTTTCTTCTTAGTTGAGATGCATAGGTTTTGATTTAACTGAGAGTTCTTGTCAAAATTTCAAATTTTATTTTATGCCAGCAAACTGCTCCTATACTTTTGTTTTCTTCAGCGTTAACATATAAATGCCAAATGTTAATGCTCAAACATTAATTATAAATACATTATTTACGAACGTGGACGCGTAATATTATACCATATGATCACATTTCAAGCTGCTGTCAACAAGTGCGCTTTGATTATCTTTGTTTCTTCACAGTGTTTGCTTCATTGTAGTCATCGATATATGTATGTTTATTGTTCATACACGAACGTTTACTATATGTTCAGACGTTTAACTGATCTCATCCATTTATTCTTAATTTTGCGTTTATGCTGCAACATTGCTTTTTTGGTATGTTCATATCTGCATGCTTTCACTTATTCACGTTTGAGATTCACGTGCGGACGTTTCTCTTAATTTATTGGCGCCTAAAGTTTATAATTTGTTATAGACTCTACATGGCTGTAGCTGTCGAAATTGACGTGTAACGTCGAAAAATTTTGCATTAAGTTAAAAGAATTGGCATAAATAGCCATCATTTCGGTAGCACTTACCGAATAAAAAGGGTAAGATTTCAAAATTAGATTTTTACAAACTAATAGCTGGAAATGTCAAGTTTTCGTAGTTCCCCTATTATTAATTATGGGTAATGCCCATTTATAACTGAGATGATATAAGCCAATTAACAGTTTGAGAGTATTTCGTCTGAAATATATCGTCTGAAAGATATTGTGCGTTAAATTTCGTAATACATTTCTACCATCACAAATTTATATTTTTCCTTTCTGTAACTTAAGCTTAATAAAGTGTTATTTTGAGGATGGTGCGGTAGTTATCGTTATTTTTCAATAGGATTATGGTGAGCCGAGTTTCTGCAGATAAATTAATTTGTAGAAGCGATAACGATGTCTGATAGTAATAGACGACAAAAAGAGTTGCAGAAGCAGCGACAACAGCAGACGATTGCTCATGAAGAAATTGTTCAGGAAGAGATCGTTACGGATGATTTGATCGATGATAGACAGGCAATAATAATTTTAGCGCTTTCTTCGAATAATAGTATAGAAACAACTTTGGCATCTGGTAACAATATTTTTAAGGAATTTAACTAATTTTCCGGCGATAATTTGATTGAAATTTGGTAAGTTTTGCGTTGAATCAAGAATTAAGTTTTAAGGAAGAAGTTTGAGAAGTTCTTTTTTGTTTGAAGTTTGAACACGCCGCGTGGTAGATAATAATTGTGATAGATAATAATTAGACTGAAGTTTTGGCAAATTTTGGGTTGAATCAAGATGTAAGTTTTAAGGGAGCAATTTGAATACAACCGAGTAATAGATTGGATTAAATAGTCTGAACCAAGCAGATTATATTTCGAAGAACAGCTTTAATCATAGGAAGTAAATCTCAGAAGATCAAATTAAGTTATTAGGTTATAAAGTCTCAGTTCTGTTGGGTTAATAAATTCCTAAACCTTAAATTTGAGAAGTGGAGTACATTAAACTGATCCCTGAATAAAGAATTGGACTGTGCACTAGGTTCGAAAGATTGTTTAAATAGATACATATTTTAAAGAATATTTTCTTCTATTAAGTAACTCGAGTAATCGCAGAAATTGAAAATTTTTGGAATCTATGCGTAAGTTTTATAAAAGAACTTGAAATGAACCCACTAAGTTTTGAATAATGACCGCTTGGATGAAATAAATGGAACACAATACGATCTGGAATTTCGATATGTCGTTTTCCAGGATTGATGCTTTGGGTTTAGGAATTTTTCACAACATTTAAAATCTTTGATTACGTTATTGCAATTTAGATTTCTGAAGAAATCATGGAAGAAGTGGACGTTGAAGGTGAAGTTGAGGATGATGTAGAATATCGATTGCAAGGTGTTTATGACTTTTTTTTGATATATTCCTTTGAATATTCGAATGAAAGAGAAATAGTTATCATTCGCATACTTATTTAATCAGCGAGTTTACTACGAGCTTTCTCGCAAGTTTTATTGCTGAGCTAATTGATATATCCCTTAATAAACAATTTTCAGCTGATGGATCCTATAGAGCGGTTTATTCGTCACGTGTAAGTAGTATTCCATCGGGAAGTAGACATTCACCTTATGATGATTCGCAGCATGAAAGGGTATTTTTTCATGATTGAATTGTGCATGTCATCAGAGTAAATATAAAGCATATTAAATGACATTGGTTTTAATTTGTAATGGCTTGTAAAGGAATTATGGTTGAGATTTTACATATCAGATGAGATTTTTTAATGTCGGTTTTTGTACTGAGATTGGACTTTATGATATCTGTCGAAATTTACGTAAGGGTGTAAGTTCTAAAATTGAAATTTGAGATGTTCATATTCCCATGAATTAGATGAAATTGTATCTTACTGGGTAAACTGGGCTTTGATTTTTTCTTCAAAATTTCAGGTAAGTATTGGAGAACCAAGCGATAGCCGGTTGTGCGGTTCCGAAGTGGGACAGATTCAGACAGGACGTGTTATTCCGGCACATGTTTTTGCCGTTCGAGGAAATAGGGTAGAATTCTTCAGACTTTTAACAAAATTCGTTGTACCATTTGTATAATTTAATGTATAACCGAATCCAGCAAAAATGTTTTACTAGAAACAGCAGAACGTTCGTACTGGATTTGGATATTCATATATTACTCCTCTTTTTTTACTTCTATTGCACATACTTTCAAATCCGATCATTTTTATAGCTCGTAAGTAACAAATCGTGCTTAAATTATAATTTAGAATGAATTAAAAGGAATTCTATATTGAAGCCAAGATGTTAACTATCAAATTAAAACAGGAATTGTGCAGCTCTTCGATTAGTTCAAGATTTTTTCTTTCAGATATATCGTATTGATCGATCAGGTGGTTCAACCACCACCACACCAGTGCGGACACTTAGTGAGACGAATCGTGGAGTAATGGACCAGGACGTAAGTTTCATGATTGTGATGGCTTTATTTGAGGGTTCGGTAAATATATAATTAATGAGCAATTATTTTGTAGAATTAAAATTTATTTAAAGGGAAATTTTCATATCTTCAGACTTTAATTTTCAAGCTTCTACAAAGTATTAATTTCCTGATTTATTTTTGAGTGAAGATATCAAGAAACCTCTAAATATATGCATCCAATATTTTCAGAAAACAGAATCAAATTGGCGAAGACGTGAAGTGTCATCTAAATCAAAACCTCTACAAACTGGGCCCCTTAGTCAGCCTTTAGCTTATCGGGCTGCTCAGGCTAGTGTTCAGCGTAACAGGGTATTCACTCCAATGTTGGCAGCTAAATTAGCTCCAAAGAAGTGATTTCTTTTTGCGTATTCCATTTTATTGCTAATGATAACTTTCGATTCCTCTATTCCATATAACTAGTGAAATCAGAGTTTGAATGTAAAGTTCCTTGAATCGTTTCTGATTTAACTTGTTGAATTTTTCGAGTTTATAATTTTATTTGTTAATGGTATCAATTGTTAGTAACTAGTGAAATCGTAGTTTGAGGTGTTGCATTTTACATATTAGCAGTTTTTACATGGTATCAGCTACGATATTGAAGAAATTCTAGGTTGATATGAATCAAAATAGCAGAATAGCATTAATGGGCACCGTCTTTATTTTTATATTAATTTAAACGCTTTTTAAGATCCCATAAATTGATTCCTCATACTTCCAAGCGTTTTACTTCCAGGCGACCTCTTGGTTCAAAAAAACCATGTCATTGCACACGTTCAATGTGTTTGAAATTATATTGTGATTGTTTTGCAAATGGGGAATTTTGCAATGATTGTGATTGCAAAGACTGCAAAAATACAATTGAATATGAAATTGAGAGGACGCGCGCTATTAGGTTATCACTGGAACGCAATCCGAATGCATTCAAGCCAAAAATCGGTAGCATTCTAGTAATTATAAAAACTCGATTAGAAATCACTAATTCAGGTGCAGATTGACGGGACGGTTGATTGCTAATTTGATCATAAAGTACTTTCAAGATTACAAATATCCAGCATCCCATATCGAATAGTATATTGTGGCTGGCCGAATAAATTTTGTAAAGGGACAGTGAAATTCAGCAGCGAGTAATGAAATATAGTCTGTATGGCTTTTTCATTCTCTTTTTTTCTAACAAATTAAGCTGGGTTTCGACAAAATTTGTTGCTTAACGGGCACAATATTTTGTTCAGGTGTTGCTACCAACAGACAAGTGGAACCAGAACGGTTGCACCAAAAAGGATGTCATTGCAAGAAATCGAATTGTTTGAAGAATTACTGCGAATGTTATGAAGTAAGTTTATATCACTCATAGAGTTATATTCAAGTAATTTTGTTAAAATGGACGTTAAAATGAGATTGAACTGCTAACAGAGAGGTTTTTTATTTTTTAAAATTGTATATTTAGAAGAAGCAATAACTTTTTTATAGAGCTTTCAGATCCTTTATAACATTTTCCACAGATGACTGTCCAAACCATTATTAAGAATACCAGGAGTGAGTTATTAGTATTACAAAAATTAACACACACTTCATCATTCTATATCTGTCCATTTTGAACACTGTTGATGAATTGTAGACTGTTTTGTCTGTTTCTTTTCTATAGAAATGATTTTGAAAGCTTCAACTTTAGGCGAAAGTGCCTTGCACTGATCGATGTAAATGTATATGTTGTCGAAACACCGAATCGGACCGGGCAACACGTTTGGCAAATACGAAATCAGCTACGGCATTAACCGATATTCGTGCTGCTGCTACTATAGGTAATGCAGATTTTCATAAAACGACGTTGTATAGCGATGAGGATAGCGACGATGAAGTCCAAGAGCCGAGTGATCCCAAAACGTAAGTGTATATTGGGTGATAAAGGAAGTTGATCTTTGACATTTGCTCCTTTTGGTTCCAAGTTCTAATGACAGAAAAATTTATATTACGCATATAATGAAACCATGCGTCACTAGAAATTTAGTTTTTACTTTAAATTTTATGAGAAAAATTTGAAAGAATGCTCCAAATTTATGGTGTCAAACGGTTTTTTTATCAAACAGATTGGGAAACATTGCCGTGTAGCATTTTTTCCTTCATATTTATCAAAGATCTTTTGCAATAATGCTGTTCTCGATTATAGGTTACCTTGGTTTTATATGACAGATGAAGTGGTAGAAGCAGCAACGCTATGCTTGGTAGCACAAGCAGAAGAAATTGAATCTAGCGGGCAGGCAACTCAAGTAGAAATAGAAAAAGCAATTTTGAAAGAATTTGGACGTTGTTTGGGGCAAGTTATTGAAAGCGCTTTGAAAAATTCGAAGAAAACCGTAGGAAGCTAATGGTTAAGGAGTTTTTTATGTACATGAATTTCATCTTGTCCATATCTGGCTTTATGTCCGTCCTTTAAACTCCTATCATGGTTTCCCATTCTGAAATAAGCTGGATATTTCTTTTGCAGAACAAAATACAATGTTTCAATGCCAGAAATAGTGATTTACTTCTTTTCCTTTTTTATCATCTAAAGGGTGTTGCTTAATTACGCTTTGATGAAGAAATAACTAATTTGGGGTACCATACCTTCCTGTATTAAGCCGCAGAAATCAAAATCAGATTTCGCTCATGATAATAATTAGTGACGATGTTTTTGATCTGCGCTGCATTTAAATAAAGTTGGGTGTCGGTGTGTTCAGCACCCCATGAATTGAGTAGTATTTATTGTGTGAAGTAATGCCAATAGCGGTATCCATTTCCATTTTTTGATATTGAACATTTTGTCATTTTGATAAGTTTATTTTTTTAAATTTCTTTTTCCTTGTGTGCGCCTTCATCCTTTGCTCAATGACCTTTGGACTTATCGAAGTACGCTAAAAATATTTAGGTGAAGTTCAGTTTTTCCATATCTCCTGTTCACTTTCACACTTAGAATTGATCTCCTGAATTCGGGGTTTGTGCTTATTTTCCGTATCAAATTATCTGAGACAGTCGAATGGTCATTTTCTGGATGGTAGAAGATTCGAATTTCTTTTTATCCAATATATCTGTGTATTTAATTTATTATCTCAGAACAGCTGTTCAAAAACTCAGCTTACCAGCTTACTGTAGACGATTATGTTACCTAGCAGAAATATCATTATTATAGCACTGAATACAGCAAATCACTTGTTTTACTTGACTAAAAATCATTGTAAATGAAACTATTCATGATAAAGACGTGACTATTACCTGTAAATTTTTTATCCATACCGATACATTCAGTGGCAGAACAAGGCGACATGTTCCATTAATGAATTGTTTCCTTGTATTGTCGAAATATTGTGGAAATTTGGCTGTGATAGCATCGTCTGGTGATTGTCTGCTCTGTCATATCCGGGGGATGATGCATCTTTGACAATAATCACAGTTAATGATGGTGTCA
Organism: Cercopithifilaria johnstoni; assembly: GCA_916381525.1. Classification (NCBI taxonomy): domain Eukaryota; kingdom Metazoa; phylum Nematoda; class Chromadorea; order Rhabditida; family Onchocercidae; genus Cercopithifilaria; species Cercopithifilaria johnstoni. The sequence goes on from CAKAEH010001375.1 coordinate 25,288, forward strand.
GTTAGCGTCAATATTCGATGATTTGTCGTTATATTATCTATGTTTGATGATCTCTGTCGCAAAAAATAGTCAGCAGCATTGATTTTAGCGGGCGGTAGACATTGTGAATTTTTTAAATATTGTATACGATGTGCTTGAATAATTGACATGTTTCCGCTTTCTCATCAGCAAGAAAGAAATTCGCAATTTTGTTAAATGCAGACCTTTCGTTATATGTAATAAATGCAGGCAATTTAGGGAAAGCTCTACATTTAAAGAAATCATTGATCCCACCACACCCACACAGTCACTTCTATTCCTAGTAAGCATTACCAAAAGTTATCTGGAGGATGAGGGGATCGAACCCTCGCCCTCTCGCATGCAAAGCGAGCGCTCTACCACTGAGCTAATCCCCCATGTCGACTGAGAGGTGGAATTAGGTTTCCTCATTCACTGGAATGTTAAAAATATTTCGGGAATTCTCGAAAGTACGTTTATTCGGTTGAAACAATCCGGAATCAATAAATATAACACCCCCATATTTTGCAATTGGAATCCGTTTTCTATTAATCATTTTGTTGAATTTAGCAGCCCGTTATTATCGCACAATATTTTTCCTCCTTTTAATACAATATTAAATTGATTGTATTTCACGATATGAAAACTTCTTTTGTGATATTTATATTTTCAAAATCTATTGTGATAAGGAGTGATAGTACTGATAAAAGTTATAAATGAATAATAAATGCTATTATCACTATAGCGTTTTGAAATTTCTACAAAATTCGAAATATTTGAAATGTTTCTGTAAAAGAAATGCAGCAAAAATTCAATCGATAAAATCATACTTAAGCATTGTTTATCTCTAAAATTATCTCTTCCATTAATGATAAATTCAGGTATTATTATGAATGAATTCGATAAATATAATTTGGTTATTTAAAAATGAAAAAAAATTAAAAAGGAAATAGGTGGCACAATCAATTATTATTATTACATTCTATAATGGCGCATAGTGCTATTAAAAAAATAAATAACAGGTCATAACCTGAATTTATCATTAATGGAAGAGATAATAGATAGTGATAATTATTTTCTCCGCTTTTTTCATTTTTTCCCTTTTACTTTCTAAAATCTTTTCCTCTCCCTCCTTCTCTCTCTCTCTCTCTATCTCTCTCCCCCTCTCCCTCTATCAATACAATGTATTTTTCATTGAGGCAATAAACTGAAATCAAAGCATTCAACCAGAATAACTTTACATTATTGTTATTGTTATTGTTGTTATTGTTGTTGCAATATATTCGTTTATTCAAAGTTGTTTACCTAACTAATATAATTAATTATATAAATGAGTAATTAAATTAATTTCATTAATTTATAATTTCGATTATGCATATTTTCATTTCAAATAATAATTGATAATTTTAAAAATGTTTTTAATTTATCCAATTGTTTTGCAATTTTTTTTTTTTAATCGTTGCTTTCATTAATAATTGAAATGAAATGTGAAATATTTCCTCATTTATATATTAATGATGAAATTAATTTAATTACTCTTTTAATTACTATCAATTTAATTAGTATCAATGATAAAGATATGAATGATATGATAAATACAGTATAAACTTTTACGATACTTTTCTGTCCTCATTATTTTCAATAAAATTCAAGTGAAATACGATAATGCATTGAAAGGTGACACCTTTCGGTGTATTTTTTTGTATCCAAATATATTTAATTTTTCATCCGGTCTTTTTTCGTATCCGACATTGTTCATTACGGATTTTACCGGAAGATTATATTGCAATCGTATCAGTATCACAGTGTTAAATATTGACGAAAAGATATACGTAACTAATAATCAAAATATGACATCATTACAAGATACTCATTTCAAAACAATGTTCCACTTTTGATGCGATACTATTTGGCAACATTGGACAAAAAGCTTGCAAAGCTATTTGCTTGGTATACAAGTAATTATCTTGTTGATTATTGTCCTATATTTATTATCGTTCCAATTTTACTTACGGGTATTCTCGGAATTGGATTCATTTGGATTAATGAACTCACTTTACTCAATGCTCGAAAATTATATACGCCAACATCGGCACCAGGCTGGAAGGAAGAAAGAATTATGAGAGAAGTTAGTTAAAAAATTGAAAAAGTAATAATGAAAATTTTATACTTTATCTAAGAAATTGACTAAATTTCTACTATCTTGCACATTCAAGTTATCATCATATGGTAGGTATACGATATAGAAGCATTACTGTAGCCGAACTGCAATCGTTGTAGAAATCTAATAAATTAAAAAATTATAATGATAGCGTAATAATCGAAAATTTTACGAACAAGTTTTTCATAATTTTATTATCTAGTACTGTTATTTTTAGCTTTCTAAAAAAAAGAATATTTTAATAAAATAAAATATTTGCAGTTATGGCCTATACGTATTAATGAATTTTTACCTGAGAGAACATTTGAATGGAATCGTTATTTGTACGTTGTTGTACATGGGCGTAAATATCCTAATGGTACATTTCCAAATATTCTCAATGATTCATATTTGAATGAAATTGAATTGTTGGAAAGAAGTATTGCGGAAAATGTTTCATTCACAATGAAAGATGAATGGCTTCATAATAATGTTACAGCAAAATTTGGTAGTAAAATATATTTTCAGGTATTTCTTATTGAATATTTATTGTGCAACAAAGACGAAAATTTTCGTAAAATTTTGTTATTTTTTAAAATTTAAATGAGTTTGGTATAAGTTGTTAAAATTTGTTGAAATTACGACTGTAAAATTTTAAGGATTTATGTTTGAATTGGTACGGTGAATGTTATCGTCAAACAAGTTTGATTAAATTGCTTCAAAATCGTTATGAATTAGAAAAGCATGGTATTAGTATTACATATCCTCGTGCTAATACTAATGGAACACCGGTGTATTTAGCTTATAATATTGGTGGTGTACGAGTTGATGAAAATGGTATAATCAAGGTAAATTTGTGAAATATTCAATTAATGAAAAATTGATGAAAAATAAATAATTTAAAATAAAAGAAAATTTTTTAAAAGTTTAATTAGCAATAAATTTTAGAATTTTGATAGTTCGAAAATTTAAAATCTTAATTAATAATGAAATTAGTTTAAGACTGTTTGATTATTTTGCCACAAAAATAATTTGAGAAAGGATAGTTAGGGAATTAATATCATAGTTAGGGAATTAATATCATTTAATTTGTTTTAATACTATCAATTAATTATTCTATTATAACTTGCACAATCTTATCACATCATCGGATCTGTTGTTCATATCTGTTACAGTAAATGTCATCTTTACTTTGTCGATTATTCTTTAACAACCATTATCACCGCAAGTATTAGTTTCCCATCTATTACCATTACCACTATAGATTACTACCACAATCACTTTTAGTTATCATAATTATCAGTGATGGCAATCATAAATAGTAATTAAGCAACTGTTTAACGTACTTTATAACATTGCTGATAAAAAAATTCTATTTATCAGAAGTTTAAGTGAAGACTATACTTCCGGGGCCTTCTTAGCTCAGTCGGTAGAGCATCAGACTTTTAATCTGAGGGTCGCGGGTTCGAGTCCCGCAGAGGGCTGTGTGACATTTTGCTGTCCTTCTTTTTTAGTTTTTCAAATTTCAAAAAAGGGAAATATGGTTGGAAGCGAATAAGAAGATGAGAATCTGAGAATGGTGAGAATCGTGAGAGGAGAAATGAGATAGAGAGACGGAAAAACGAAGATGCATTAGCAGGCAACGAATGAGTCGAAGAGGGGAAAGAAAGGGAGCTAGAGAAGAAGATGATTAATTGGAGAGGATTAGAGAAAATGAAGGGTGAAGAGAAAGAGCGAGTAGATAAATTAAATTTTCGATCTACTAAAAACGAAATGATTGACAATTAATACGGCCTTAGTGGATGGATTACTATTGACAGATTGTTATTGACAAGGGAAGAAATTGAATGTGAAGTTTTTGATACTTTCTATTTGCTGAGCAAATAATTATTTTATTTGACGGCAGTTTTAATGCTACCAGCGAATTATTGTAAAATGTACCGTACAAGAAAAAGGTCGGCTGGAATTATTGATCTCGGGCGGAATCGAACCGCCGGCCTTCTGTGTGTTAGACAGATGTGATAACCGCTACACCACGAGATCATCGAGCTGCCACCAATTGTATTTCATTTGTACATCACTTTTTTTTTTAAACTTGTTCCAAAAATAAAAATTACTTTCCAAAATTTTTGAAAGGTAATAAAATAATTGAAATAAGAATTGCAGTCAGTGGAAGGTATGCGTTTGTGGTACTTTTTACGTTTCGATCATCCACAAATTAATGAAATGGCTATTGCTTGGGAGGATGCTGCAGCGAAGTTTATAACAGAAAATTTTTCCAACAATTCGTTGACTGAAGTAAATTATTACTTCTACTTGAAGCTTCTACTATTTCTCTAGCAATTGTATTGTAAAAATATTATTTGGATTTTTTAAAATTTAAATTCAAAAATATTATTTGGATTTTAAAATTAAAATTTAAATTAATTTTGCAAATAATTTTACGCAATCTTACCGAATGTTTGAGTTTTTTATTTAAAAAAAAATTTAATTTAAGTAAAAATAGTTTCAATTTTTATTTCTTAAACAATTTACCTGATATGATTTTAAATAAATTTATGATCGTTTCATTTTTGATCAATAAGAAACAAAATTTGTATTTAGTTAGATAAGTGATAAATAACATTTTTGATTTCTGTACATATATTATTGCCAATAATTTATTGGAAAAAAAATGAATTCCGTATTCCGGTTTACATTCATTTCAGATTCACATTCAGCATTCACGGACAATTGATCAAGGCTTAACACGTAATGCGAATCGATTGAAGCCTTATTTTGTGGTTACAATTATTGTGTTGATCTTCTTCAGCACATTCAATTCGATGGAATGGAAATTTTGCAATGATAAAGGAATGAATTTCAGTAGGTTTCTTTGTCATATAAGGAAGAGAAGTAATGCTTTCTATAAGAATATCCGGAATACTGGATATATGATGTAAAGTGAGAAAAAGGCATTCTGAAAGAGTTGAATCAATTCAATGCCATTTACTCTATCAGTTTATCACATGCATTCCAGTATAAGAATATATTTATGAATTAATCCTGAAATCATCGAGCACACTTCATTTCAGTTCGAATTGATTGGCTTCGATCAAAGCCATTGCTTGCGCTTTGCGGCGTGTTTTCATCAACATTAGCAATCATAAGCGGTATTGGTTTGCTATTATGGTTTGGAATGTTTTTCGCTGAAATAACCCTTATAGCTCCATTCCTCGTTCTTTGTAAGGCTTAATTTTATTGCTTATTGACGAGGCCTAATTGAAATTTGTAATGACTTACCAAGGCCTAATTAAAATTGAAGACATATTAGGATGAAAGTATCTTTTACATAAAAACCCTCCAAGATTGATTTGAGTTCGATAATATTAAGGCCATAATGTCAAGAATAGTTGGAAAAATCCAATCACATATAGAAGTGTCAAAGACTTCAAATACAAACCCAAATCTATTGCATATTACCACGAAGATTATAGTCAGATGATTATATTACATATGCAGTAAGCTTCTTTTCGGAAGTGCTTGTCCAATGATATATTTATATTTCCACAATTAACATAAAATAGAATATTTGAGCTGTTTTGAAATTTGAATATATTATTGAAATTTCATCAATTACATTTAATAATGCATATCTAATAACAGCAGCAATTATGTTGATTAAAAAAATTATATTATAAATCAAATGAGCTGTATGAAATAGTATATTATAATTGGTATTGCTATAATTGGTTATTAAAATTATATTTTATGAATTTTTCATAACAAATAATTCAATTTGAAGCTATTGGAGTTGATGATATGTTCATTATGGTAGGAGCATGGCACGATGCTGAAAAAAGTTTTCCTGGTAATTTGTTTATTTCAACAAAAATCCCTATTTTTTTAAAACATTTTCTCAAATCTTCAAACTATTCAATTTTCCTTTCAAATGTCAAAGTTCAGTTTTATATTAAATTCTATAAAATATCGATTTTCGATTCAATTTTTGACAGCCTTTAATTTTGATACATATCCTTTTTGTTAAGATTATCATATATTTTGAAGTAAGAAATTTCCACTTTTTCGTTTTTGTCTTACTTTAATTTTGTAATCTCAAATAATATTATAGATAGAAACAATTTATGATTGATATTATGTTAAGGAACTGATTATGTTACCCTAAAAGCTCGCATGGTAAATACGCTATCGGAATCAGCTGTTGCCATATTTATTACCAGTTTTACGGATGTCTTATCATTTGCCATTGGTTGTTTTACGGATATTATTGCTGTACGTGGATTTTGTGCAATGACTTCTGCATGCATGTTTTTTACATTTCTTTATCAGGTTATCAATTTCTTTCAGTTTTTGCATAAATTACAAAGTTCTTTTTGTTTAAGCTTTTTTAATTGTTATATCTCATTTTGAACTTAAATGCTTGAATTTTTCATTTCTAATTTGATCTAATTTTAAGCTAACGTTAATTAGTTGAAGCGAATAGATTTCATCGAAATTTTTATCTGGCAATGAAAGAGAATTTAAGGCTTAGTTGTATTAAAGTAAGATACAGATGAAGATTGCAATTAATGAGTCACTGATGAATGGCCAAAAATAACAATGGTTCAATTTTATTTTGTTGGAGTTTAATTTAATTTAAAAAAAGCGGCAAGATAAGAAATGAAACGATAAAATTAAAGCAACTCATTAATCCACTTATTAAGCTTACTTTTTTTGCTGCGATGATGGTAATTAGTGGTAAAATGGAATTAGCTGGACGGAATGGTTGCATACCATGTTTGAAAACTTCCGATCATATTGATGATAATAAAATGGATGGATATGGAGGAAAAGTTTGGAATTGTGCTGAAAATGCAAATAAAAGTGGAAGGAAATGTGTTGAATATGAGACAAGTAATTGTTTTAATTTTTGAAATTTTCTTTAGTAAGACGAAATATAAAATAAACATTTAATTTGAATCAAAGAAATTTATATTAGAATTTAACTTATCATATTATTTATTCAAATTTCTTTGTTGAAAATTTTGTTTATTTTTTACTTCTCTTCAAACACTTATTATTATACCGAAGAAAATTTATTTAAAACAAAAATTATTTCGTTGTCTTTTGATTATATCATATGTAAATATTAATTATCATTGAATTGATATCTTGATAAGATCATCATATTCGTTATCTTGGTGGGAAGTATAAGTTTGTCTGATTGTGAATATGAATATATGATGAATGAAATAACGAATATGCAATTTGCTTTTTGGTAGAAAAGTTAGAAGACGCAAAATGTTACGATAACATATGCAAGGATAAATTCGCCAGTGATAATCACAAATCATATCATAGTGGTAATGTTAACATTGAAATGCTATCGGATAAGATGAAAGTATCGAAAAAATCATCTACCAATGGGATGAAATTATTTTTTCGGTTTGCTTTAATTTTATTGCAAATTATAAAATTATAATTTAAAACAAAAGAAAAAAAGTATTAAAATTTTTTAAGATTATATTGATTGTATGATTAATGCAATAAATATTACATATTTAACTTTTCTAATATTTTATTTTTACTCAAAAACTTATAAAATTTCAAATCTGATTCAATTTTTCCCAGAAATTATATTAACAGGAATATATATGTTCCAATGTTGTTGGATAATCGAACTAAATGCATCATTCTGATCTTAGTCATCGTTTATCTTATCGTAAGAATTTTTATTTCTTCCTTTTTATTTTCTGTAAACGGAAAAACGGATTTCATGAAAATTTTAAAGTTTAATCGGAATTTGAAATTTCAGCTAGCAATATACGGTATTATTTGTATGGAGCAAGGTTTAGACTATGATAAATTACTGATTGAAACGGATCCTGTTGTACAAACAATAGCTATTGAGCTTGAATTATTTCATGGTGGTGATCAGGTACTAAACACTTCCAGCTTAAATTAACTATAATTAAACGATATTAGCAATTGGAAAAGTAATAGCAGTGATAATTTCAGTGTTGATGTAGAAATGAAGAGGAAAATAAGGTTATCAAATTTTTAGATTTCTAGTCGAAAGCTAAATACTAAAATTTCCAGTAGATTTGATATGGCTTCACATTTATCGTTGACTTTTTGCATGTCTTAAATTAAAAGTTGAATAATTTACTAATGAAAATAACCTGTATTTCTGTAATGATTTAATGCTAGTTTATTGGATTTGTTTCTCAGATTGATGTAGCTATCGTAAAAGCGCCCGATATGACAAAACCAATAAATCGTGAACGGGTGGAGCAAATGGTTCATGATTTCGAGCATATGATTTTCGGAATTGGTCCTAAAGCGACGCAAGTCTGGACTCGGGAATATCAGAAGTATGCAAATATAACAGGTGCATACCTGCAGAATGATCATCAATCATGGGTTGAGGGGGTTTATCAGTGGTCACGACTTTTTGCATTTTACAAATTGTGGTAAGTAAATCAAAGTTATGCTAGATCCTTTTCCTTCTTTTCTTTTTTACATTGATAAATTAGCAGTTTAATTAGCAAATATCTTTTTTTTTAAAAAAATCTGCCTGCTATTTGTGCTATGCTGGGTTCGTTCTTTGTTGATAATTTGAACCTTAACCTTTCTGATCATTTAGTTTTTCTTTGGTTTCATGTCCATAACTATTAGCACAAAAAACAATTGTAGTTATAGAAATTTAATTTATTTTATAATTTGGTGTAAATAATTTTCAGCTTTTCTTGTTCGTAATTTTTGAAATTTTAATGACTTGAACTTTATTTCTTCTATTTCTTATGTATTGCCATATTCTTTTACGCTGATTTTTATATAAAGTAATCTTTATTAGGATATAGTATTCTTCCAAAATGTAGAATATTTCAGGGCACAAGATTTTGTTTGGGAAAATGAAGATGATCTGCAAAATTTAACAATGAAATCATTTCGATTTCGTATCGGATTATCAGCACTTAATAATCCAAGTGATTTAGTAATGGAATCTCATGCTCTACGAGCAATTGCTGCAAAATATTGGGATATGGAAATTTATACGTATGAATATAGCCGAATGATTGCTGATCAGGTTTGAATAATTTTCTTTTTTTTGGAAATTTTTCATTAAGAAAAACTTTTTAGATTAACTAATTTTGTTTATTATTCTTTATATAATAATTTCATTTGATTGTTTTTATTATAACCTTTGACCGCTGATTTGCCACTTCAATTAAATAGTTTCTACTTTTATTTTTGTTTTCATTTTTCGCCTAAAAATTTGCGATAAATTTTAATCGAAATGTTAACTTTGATTAGATCAGAAAGGAAAAACTGAAAAATCGTTGCTTATTTTTAAAAAGAAATTTGCAGCTAAATATTATTTTACCAAATATGTTATTAAATGATAGTATTGCGATTGTTATATTGGTTATTATTGCATTAATATTTATTCCTAATCCAATATGCACATTTTGGATATTTATTGCTATTATAACAATGGATATTGGTAAAGTCTTTATTGACACATTTACCTCATTTTAAATTGTCTTATTTATTAAGCAATTGAATTAAACAAATGTTTTACTTATTATTATATAGTAATTTATTTAATGGAATTATTTACTTATCTTATCTTAATTACTATTACATCTAATATTTCATAGTTATTTTTATTTACCTATTACTATGTACAGTATTTTATTGCAAGCTAATAAACATACATATTGATTATTGAAGAATTAGTAAGTTAACCTTAGTTTTATGGAACTCATTTATAAAGCATATATTCCTATATGTAAAATTATAATTAAATAATCTCATTAAATACTGTACTATTAATAAATTATAGGAAAGAAATAATCGGAATTAGATAAATTTGTAGGCGAATCCTTCTTACCAGCTCTAATCAATTTACTCCAAAAAAAAAAGGAATATTCAAGAGATTCTCGGTGCATGAAGTTTCAAATAAAATTAATCAATAATCTATTTTAATAGATATTGTTTCGCAACTGTAACAGCTTACAAGACGTAACCTTCGAATAGTAAATAAGCAATAAAAAATTAAAAGATGAAAGAGTTTGGAATTTATAGGTGTGATTGGTTTCTTAGCACTATGGAATGTTAAGTTAGATCCGATATCAATGATAACTATGATAATGGCAATTGGCTTTTCCATTGAATATTGTGCTCATATCACATATAGTTTTATAAGTAATCCAAGCAATCTTACACCCACTGAACGTTGTATTGAAGCAATGGAAAAATTGGCATGTCCAAGTAAGTTGCAATTATATGAATAATTCACTGAAAACAATATACTACTTTATAAGCTTAAATTTTAACAATTCTTATTTCTGATAGAAAAATTTAATTTAATTGACTTTTGTTTAATTAATCTTTTTTTTTGGGTTGTTTAATTAATCATTTTCATATGTAAAATTCATCTGATATTTCAATTTCAAAAGTTAACCAATTCATTGGTTAATCTTAAATTATATGAAATGTTAGTGAATATCTAAATTCTATATTCCACATTTGTTATTATATTATTAGATAATTTTTGCATATAAGGAAGATATGAATTAAATAAGCTTTGAGGATTGTTAATTTAGTTTTGTGATATCAAAATTCTCCTGACATTGTTAGATCGTACCAATTTGCTTGCTAAGGTATAGAAATAACGAAAATTTTTAGAACGAATAACTCAATATTATTTAGTTTTTGAAACGATTGAAAAACATCATTAAACACTCGAATTAATTACAAAATTTTAATTAATACGAAGATTGCTTTCTTTGCTTCCATCTGATCTCATAATCTTTTTGATATTTGAGTATTTTAGTTAAATTATTTGTGGCAAAAAAATTCCTATTTGAATTGTCTGCCATACAATAATGTCGTACTATAAATATTAATTTATATTTTAATTTTATTTAATCGATATCTTGTTCATAAATTTTTACAATACTTTAATCTTTTTCTACAAAAACTTAAATCTCAATTGTCTTAATGAAAATTGAAGGAATGAAAATTTTTACAATAATTTAATTTAATCATTTTTCTCTATGATTATTCTAATTTTAGAGAAATAATAATTAATTGAATTTTAGAGAAATAATTATTAATTGAGTGTAATTGAGTTACAATATTATTACAGTTATATATGGTAGCATGTCGACGATATTTGGCGCTGCAATTCTTGCATTCATCAATTCCTACATGACACTTGTATTTTTTAAAACAATCTTTTTAGTAATTATTATTGGTGTCTTTCATGCTCTTCTTTTATTACCCATTATTTTATCTATAACTGCACCAATTATTGATCAAATTAGTCAAAAATTATATGGTTCAGTTGAAATATTAAAACAAAAAGATACTCATATTTCAATTTCTACAAATCCCAATAATCGAAGTGAAATTATTACTGACACTCATTATTGATGCATTTAATCAAGTTTTCAGGTATTTAATTTGTTAATTTTTTTTTAATTATCGAATTTTTATTATTACGAATCTATTTCTGCGATATGTTTGTAATATATAATCGATAATTTAATAAAATTTTCAGTTATAAATATGACAAGATTTCTGCAATTACAATTTGAATTAAAACAATGTTAGCATTTAATTGTAAAATTGCAAGATTGAAGAAAAAGAGAAACAAAAATAAGAATTTATCGATTGATTATGAAGTACAAGTAGATTTTAAGGTAAACAGATCGAAGATGAACTAATCTTAAAAAGATCATATTCATTAATTGAATATTAAAGATACTCTAAATATGAATTTTCAAGTCTTTTCTTCACTTATACAATGTGCTATTGAAAAAAGACACATACACAAAAACGGTTTGTGATATTCCAAACTTTTTCATTTGATCTAGTGTTTGTATTACTACTACTAATAATAATACTACCACTACTGCTATGACTACTACTGTTGTTGACCAAATATATGAATAACAGTGGTCATCTTGGCTAATTATGAAGTCATTCGAATTAATTATCAAAAATTGTGATTGATTAATCTCTCCAAACGAAATCTTTGTTTTAAACTTTCTGTTATAATATAAAAGATTTCATTACCCGGCAGTGATGAATGAAATGTTGCATAGAAATTGTTGTATTGGAGCTTAATGTCGCAAATACTTATTAACAACGGATATGAAACTATCCATACTAAAGTTTAATTTTAACTATTCTTTTATAATAAGTTATATATAATAGTCAAAAATTTTTATATTTGGAAAAATATTTCGTAGAATTTGAAATTTCAAATAATACTATAATTATGAAAGTTAATTAGTATTTGTTGATAAGTTGTATTTTTACAAGTTCTTTTTTTCTTTTGCTCAGGCACTGCTGTCATTATTATTATCCTTATTATTCAAGCATAATCATAATCATAACAGGTATTAAATTAAGACTTACTGCAAAGATGAATACCTGGAGCAGCTTTTATGAAATATACATCTCATACATTTCAATTTAATTTAATAAACTTTTACTTTCAATTTTTGATTTAAATCAAAATTGTTGATCAGTAATAGTAAGCCTTATTTATATTAAACAAAATAAGCAAGCCATAATATTTATTGTCTTTTAGAAATTATAAAATACTTTCGCATTAAAATGTATTCTTTTCAATCTGCATAAATATGAATAAATCTAGCTTTCCTTTTTTCCCATTGAAATTAATAAGTCGTTTCTAAAAGAAAAAATAATTAATTCAAATTATTTTTGAAATTCATAAAATTTACAATTTTCACAATACAATTCATTGTTTTGCCAAATCATTGTGTTGAGCGGATGATTTCAACATCGGAAAGAGATGTCAAGCATTCTTGAACCACGAGGTGTCGTATATGCATATGTTAGTTAGTTAGTAGTAGCATTTTGATTATTTTCATATCCGGTTCTTCCAAATTTAATAATTATTCATAATTCGTTGAATTCAGAACACGAGATGTTATGAGCTGTAACTTTTCTCTTCTCTCAAAAGGTTATTTAATTTTTTCATTTTCTAAATCTTAAATTTAACTTTATGAAATTTGTAGAAAGGTGTTGGAAATTACATTACACCATTTGTCATCTTCTTTGTCATCGGAATGATCGTATCATTTGGTTTGACAATGTTACACGTACCGATAACCAATATGATTATTGGTTACGTACAACGACGTGAAAAGAAAAAGGAAGAAAAAAAGGCAGCAAAAAAGAAGCAGAAAGAAATGGAAGAAAAGAAAAAAATTAAAAAAAAACGAATTAGAGATTAATAAAAGTGATGATAAGTGTTAATTAATTATAGTTGTACTGTTAATAATTGTAGTGTTAACGATAAATGTGAATGATAATGATAATTGTAATGTTAACTGCTAAGAATGATAGGAAAAGTGAAACGATGAAAATGAGAAGGGATGATATAAGAAAGAAATGATTATAGTGATATGAATAAGAGGCGAATGATAATAGAAATGATAAGAAATAAATTCAAGGAGATGTGAAGTAGGAGTTAGAAGAGGAATAGTAGAATTTATAAAACTTGAAAGTCAAAATTGAATTTTATCGAAATGATTGTTTTTGTACTTTATTGTAATATAGCTATAGCCATGATGATTCATTTTCCATTTTTATAACGCCAACAAATATATTTTAATTCCGCTCATTCAATTCAACAACCGATCGTCGTAATTGTATTTGATCCGATCATACGATATTAAGATGTTGGATAGAGTTGAAATCAGATGTTTTCCTGCATTAAGCTGTCATTTGGAAAATGTTAATGTGATAAATTTACAGTAGGAAGAAATTGCTTTTTATTAAATTAATTGCTTCCTTCTTTAATTAATATTCTTGCAAAATTTGAAGAAACTGTCAAACCATTTGCTACATATTATCAAAGCTATCAATGATTTAAATTACTAATAAATTTAATTTCAAAATTTTAAAATATGAAATATGGAGTGGGATTCGAACCAAAGTATGGTATCGAATATTTAATCAGATCGTATCATACTTTGAATTACTTAAGCATTGAACCGAAGCACTAGCCATCTTACCCACCAACATACATTCTATAATTCTGTTTAAATTAATAAGATATTTTATAAATAATAATTTTGGGTAATTGTGCAGGAGACCTTTAACCTTTCCTTGCGACTATGAAATTTATCGATTGAAACAAATGAATAATTTTTTTAAATCATTGATTGGTAATGATAATATGCTTTGATGTAAAAAAACATGTGATGAAATTCGTTGCACGGATGGCCGAGTGGTCTAAGGCGCCAGACTCAAGCAATGCACTGCTTCACACGAGTTCAAAGTGTGATACGTTTCGAAATGGGTGTTCTGGTATCGTTATCGATGCGTGGGTTCGAATCCCACTCCGTGCACAACCAACTTCTTTGCTCGACATTCTCTCACTAATGTTTTTGTCTTTTTTTTTTAAAAGCAATTTTAAATTTCAAAAAATTGATAGTTTTATAATATGATAACTAATGATAAAAATTTAATTCTAATCACTGTTAATAATGTTAATAATTAGATAGGAAAGGTAAGAGAAAATTAAATGAAATATTCAAAAATTAAGAAATGAAATAATCATTGAAATTAAAATATTCAAATGGCTATCCTCTGAATAAAATTATTCAAATTTCACTTCTAATATTACTAAATGAAAATTTTGTTTGTTTTGAATGATTTATGTGTGATATCAAAATTGTGCAACATAAATGAAGCATTTTTTCTTGTTGCAAATGAACGGATCATCAAATGTTTACGTATCATTGAAACGATCACTTCACTTTATCATACGATAAATTAAAGTTATCGTTTATTTATCACACTGATCATGATATTTATCATCATGGATTACGCTTATCTTTGCTTTTATGCTAAAAAGAGAATTCAAATTTTCAACAAATAAATTTTTATTTCATAAAATGAAAAATTTAACAAAAGATTAAAAGAAAGAATGTTTCATTCAGATAAGGCAGTATAAATGATTGAAAATTTCTTTACGAGTATCATTAAAGCATGTAAAACAATAGGGAATATTAATTATATTAATGATTTTTTCACAACGGAAAAATAAAAGAAGACTTCAAAACAATTTTCCGAAAATAAACTGAAAAAATGCTAAATTTGTAAGAAAATTTTTATCATAATAATAAATTTAAGCCTTCTTTCTTCGTTTCCTGCAACATTGCTGTTGGCTACTACGAGAATTTGTTGATGAGCATGTAGCATAACCAGATGGACATTTACATTGACCAATACTTCTTGAACCAGATAGACAATTGATAACTTGTGGTTCAGATAAAGAAGTTTGACGATAATATGGTGGTGATCGAAGAAGGAAAGTTTTAAGGAGTGGGAAATTCATGGAATTATCTAAAGTTGTTGCTGTTGTTTCATAAATTTCTGATTCTATTTGTCGTTGTTGAAAGGAATTTACAGTACCGGTATTAATTGGAGAATGAGCGCAACTTTCCTGACATGTATAGTAACAAGATGGTCGACATTGGTTTTCTTCTTGATCTGAAAAAGTAATATTTGATAAGAAGTCTTTGTTTTATTTTATTAATTAATAATAATGAATGAAACATAATATGAAGATTGAAAAGATATCAAAAGTTCAAATTTCTATTGTATAATATGCTTATCATTTTATCATTCAGTTAAATTAGAGAGATTTAAATTTCAATCGCTTCTTTTCTAATTTAAATTTAAATTTTAATTTTATATAAATGAAAAAAAAGGTAAAGAAATAATAAAAGAATTATACTTTGTCCAACACATTGTTGCATACACATTTCTTGGCATAAATTCATACAATCCGGTGATTGTTGAATCGATTGTGGTAAGCTAATTGAAATTTCACGAGGTTGTAAATCAGTTTGAGTAGGCCCAATAAGTTCATGAGTGGTGCTACTACTTATATATTCTTCTCCTCCACCATTTTGACCTTGATTTTCGGTGCAATGTGTTTGACATGATGGCATACAAATGGGTATGCAAATTGTTCCTCCTACACCACTATAATGCTGAGGTCGGATAACAATTGGTGTTTGATTAGGTTGGGTGAATGATGAATACGGAGTTGGTTTCGGATAATAGATATCATTTGGTTGTTCCGTTTGTCCTGCATATGATGGAACTGCAGGAGTTGTTCTTTCAATGCATTGACTTTCACAGGATGGCATGCAAAGATGAATACAAAGTATATTATCATTATTAGAATATTGCTGTATCTCGGGTTCATTTTGCTGCGATGGATAGTAGAAAGGAGTCTGAAAGATTTTAATTGAATTCTTGAAAATTTCAAAACATATGATAAATTTCAACTAATCTTTTAATTGATTGAAAAAGCCAATTATAAGCCTACCTGGCTTTGTACCACAGGTATAGGACTATTGTGTTGTGGCACTACAGGTACTGGCGTAGATTTTTGAATGCATTGCGATTCACAGCTAGGCATGCAAACATTTATACACGCTCCACTTCCGCTTTGCTGTCCCTTGGCTACCTCATGGATTAATGGCTCATACTGATAAGGTGCTTGTGTATATACTCTTGGCTGCTGATAGCCCGTTTGTATACCGCTGTAAATTTTAATCTCAACTGATGCGTAGGTAAGAATAAGTGATAAATCAAGACTGAGAGAGAAACTTGTTTAACGTACGTGAAAAACGTATAGTATATTACATAAAAAATAATTTTGCAAAAATTTTTACGTTATATTCTTATTAAAAGAAATACAAAAGAAATAATCAATTTTTCCTAGCAAATAATGTAAGAGAAAGATGTTATCATATATTTAATTCAATAATTCGAATAATTGAGTTTTTCTGAAACTTTGATAAAAATATTGTTAAACAAACCATGAATTCTGACATGATTGTTGACAAGCTCTTTGATGATTTCGCATACAATCTTGGAAACAATTTGTAACGCATGGTGCTGCATTCGGTTGTTGCCGATAAATTGATTGTCGATATTGCGGTAGCAATGGTTGACGATAGCCGGAACCAGATGGTTGATAACAACCACAACCAATGGAAATACATATGCAACGTTTTCCTCGGATAAGCGATTGTGCCTAGAGAAATGAAATCATTACCAGAATTATTCCGAGAAATTAAAATGAAAATATTAGAGAATTAACGACGCATATGATATTCTTTCTTTTTTCAGATTCTAACTAAAGGGATTTTTTTTTGAAGAACTATTGCAAAAATTTTTGATTCTTCCTTCTCCTAAAATTTTATTCCGATTATATATTCCGAATTCGGTACGTATCCGACCATATATTCCGCATTCGGTATGTATCCGACCATATATTCCGAATTCGGTATGTATTTTGAATTCGGTACGTATAAAAAAACTGTGATATAAGTTTTGAATTATTCGTTTAAAATTACAGTATTCTTTATTTTTCCTTCTTAGTTTAAACAACTTCTATCATTCGTTGTTGCATTTCTTCCCAATCATCTCTTATTCTTTTACAATTAGCGAAATATTTCAAAACATAAGTTTTATGATTAATTAAGAAAAATTGTAAACTTTTTCTAAATCTTTGCATATGAATTTTTTAGCCTATCGCAATATTCTTATTCGATATTTAAGCAATTTTATCCAAGAAATTTGGAAATTTTATTTAATATGAAAAAAATTTAGTTAAGTGAAGAAGAATTCAATATAGATAGATTGGATAGATAGAAATTGAAAAAGAAAGGTGGAAATTTTTTGAGGTAACTAAAATAAGCAATTAATAATTAATAGAATTAAGAGCGCTAATTATTTGTGATAACAATTTATATCATTTATTTTGATTAAAGATTTCGATAAATTTCCTCGCTTTCGTTCTTTTTGAAAAAACAATTTGAAATGCTTAACAAAACAAAAAATTTGATAAATATCATTTGATATAAATTAATTAATTTATCATAATTTAATTAAAAAAAATTATTATAATCGAATAATATTTCCTAAAAAGGAAAGAACAATTAGCATAAAATATAGCTATTATATAGTAAATATTCAATAAATTATATTTACTATAATTTAAAAAGTTTAATATAAATTGATTAGTTAATGCATTAACATTGGTTAATGATGAAAGGTAGAAAAATTGATTGATTATTTGAAAGTTAAATAATATATGAATTGAAATCTTATGTTTTATTAATCTAACAAATTGATAAGTGTAATCAATTATCAATGATCATAAAACTATTTGTGAATTAGTTATTGATAAATTTTAATGCAAACAACAACAACAACATGTTTTTGTTGCATTACCCTTTAGAGTAAACAAAATGCAAAATAGATTATATACTTTTAATATATGAACATAATGATTTTAAGCATATGCTAATATCTATTGTTACCGTTATTTATTATTACCATAAAGTAATTACAAATGTTATAATAGTTAAACTTTGAAGGATGTGCAAAGTTTTAGCAACAATTATAAATTCACGTAAGTTATTTCAACAGAAAAAGGTATGTGTAATATCAAATTAATTTTGGCTATAATGATTATAATATCATCAAAATTAATGACTTATCATTTTGGTCAGTAAGTTGAGGTTGCTTAAGCCAATATCTGTTGAGTTTATTTACTCAAAAAAAAAATTATTAAAAGTTTTAAGGAAAAACTTAAAAGATTCAAATAGCTATAATCATAATTCTCAAAAAGAAAATGTAGTAAGAAATAATCAAATTTTTGATCTGAAAATAAATTTGTATTATTTATTTGATTCTATCACATCTATGGTTACATATATTTTCATATACTTCTCTTTCTTATTCATTCTTTTCCTCTTTCTCTCATTATCTTTTCTCTAACTAACAGATAAAATTTAATTATACAAATTAAAATCTTCAAAGTAATAAAAAGAAAATTACAAAAATGAAACATACCTGAGCTGAATGAATAATTTCGGGAAGAAACAATGAAGCAATTAGCAAAATGCTATTTAGAAATTTCGACATTTCTTGGCTTTTTGTCACCGAGAATGTTTCAACAAATTAGTTGAATTTCAAAATCTATCTTATTCGATGATTGAAGAATTTCATCAGAAAGTTTTTTTCATTCTCCTCATCTTTATATATTGTACCGGGGTAGCACCTGTATGTTCATCTTACTATCCAATATCTGTCTACCTTTGTCTTGTTTCAGGAGGGTGGTACGCCGAAAATCTTCAATGGCACTAACTTTTCCTTATAATCCTTCTTCTGCTTCCTCTTCTTCTCTTTCTTCTACAAGCTTTTACTCCTGGACAAATACTTTAAAAAGTATTTGATTTTTCAGGAAATTCTGATGTGACACTCTGATACATACAGTTGATTGATTGACAAACAAACTTACAAACTTCCCCACAAAGTATACAAATAAATGTAATCATAATGTCGTAAGTCAAAATTGATTTTATTTGTTCAAAGATGCGAATAAAAATTAATAACAAATTTAATCATAATATTTTCAAAGGAAAAAAAAAGCATCGATAGAATTAATTTTCTTGCATAATTAATGAAATATTTATTAATTATGGAAAGAAGCAAATTAATTTTTGATTGATAATAATTTTATTATAATTAATTGTGTTTTTAATTAATATAAAAATTGGCTTTGTTTTTTCATTAAAAATTTTTCCCTAAAAATTAAAGCCATTCTTTTTTTTTGCATAGAATTTCGAAAATAAAAACTTTCTTCTTCTTCTTTTTCATCGTTGCTTTTCATTTCTGTTTAAATCTTAATTTTACGGAACTGGATAAAAATATGTTACAAAAGTGAATTAAAAAAATATTCCAGTTTCAGTTCTATCTATTTTTTCTAATTCCTTCATCGATCCTCTCTTCTCTTCAACTTTTACCCGACATTTTCAACTCTTATTTAATATTTTCAACTCTTATCCGGCACTTTGCATTTCTCTTTTTACGATAATATTTGCAACATTCCAGTTTCAGTTCTATCTATTTTTCTAATTCCTTCATCGATCCTCTCTTCTCTTCAGCTTTTACCCAACATCTTCAACTTTTACCCGACATTTTCAACTCTTATTTAATATTTTCAACTCTTATCCGGCACTTTGCATTTCTCTTTTTACGATAATATTTGCAACATTCCAGTTTCAGTTCTATCTATTTTTCTAATTCCTTCATCGATCCTCTCTTCTCTTCAGCTTTTACCCAACATCTTCAACTTTTACCCGACATTTTCAACTCTTATTTAATATTTTCAACTCTTATCCGGCACTTTGCATTTCTCTTTTTACGATAATATTTGCAACATTCCAGTTTCAGTTCTATCTATTTTTCTAATTCCTTCATCGATCCTCTCTTCTCTTCAGCTTTTACCCAACATCTTCAACTTTTACCCGACATTTTCAACTCTTACTTAATATTTTCAACTCTTATCCGACGCTTTACATTTCTCTTTTAACGATAATATTTGCTATACTAATAAAATTTTTGCTTCAGTAGTAACATAATTTTATCTTTTGGAGTTTTTTATGAAGCAAAATTTTAAGCAATAGCATCTGTTTGCAACCAGCTGGTATTTTTAGTTAGTTAGTTAGTTCATTTAATTTACTTAAAGAATGTATACAAATGCTAATAATATGCTTATAAAATGCTTCTGACCTGTTTCACTCTACCTCTCTTCCTTTATTTTAAATACGATTAATTCACCGATCTGTCTGACATTAATTTTTTTCAAATAAAATAGAAAAAGAGAAATCAAACAAAATTGTTGCATACATACTACAAGAGAGAGAGAGTATCGCCTTAAAATAGACTTTGATAACTTCTTTTTTTAAATTAATATCATAATATTATCATTTAATTATCTTTCATATTTTAGTTAATATCATCAGTTTAAATCATAATATTATCATTTTATTATCATTCATATTTTAGTTAGTGCCATGAGTAATTCGATTGTAATCTCTTCAAATAATTATACGACAGGTCATTTTTTTCAAAACACACAGAAAATAATACGAATATTTTAAAATCATTAATTGAAAATTTCATTTTTAATTGTTTAATTATTTTATTTCTGAAATTGTTGGCAAAGAATGAATGAAATGAAATCGTTCAAAAATGCATTTTTGCAATTCATTTTGTCTTTGAAAATTACATTTAATTAGTAATTGTTTTTGATAATTTCATTAATTTATTTTAATAATATCTTCTAAAATGTAATTTAATTTAATTTAATAATTTAAAATGTAATTTAAAATTTTAATAAAAATTTTGCAATTTTTTGCTTCACGTTGAAAATTATTTTCTAAAATTCTTCAATGCTCTTTTACTGTTATTTCATTCAATAATTGATAAATATTACTCATCAAATGGTTGAAATAGCTAAATCACTACGGATTACCCGAATGAAATAAGTTTTAAGTGCTATTTGTCTTAGCTCAAACAACAGACGGTGCCAGGAAGAGACAGAGAAATTAAGGATGTTAAAATTTCACCTTCCTTTTTCTCTTCTTTTTCCATCCATAAAAATTTCGAATAACTTTTAATCTATTAAAACAAAATGAGGGTTTTCCAATTTAAAATATGAATAAATAAATTTGAAAAAAAAAATTGAATTTGAATTTGTCAGGTAAATTAATTAAGAAATTAAAAACAAACTTGCAATTATAACTTCCAATGACCAATTCAAATTTCATTATATTACGAGAAACGTAACAATGTACATAACTCAATCTTGTATGTATTGATGACAGCAAGTTAAAAACAATTTTATTATAAGTTTAAAATTGTTGAAACCCACCATATGTGTGTGTGTCTGTGTCAGTATCAGCGTGTGTGTGTGTGTGTGCGTGTGTGTGTGTGTGTGTGTGTGTGTACACATGCATGAAATATCAATATATATGTGAAGTAACAATTCGTTCGAGATGAACCGGACCGATTTGTTCACTGTTAATTATTGAATGCTAATTGTTTCATTCTCTACTTCATGTCGGTGATCCTTGGGAATCAACAATCATATAAAGGTTTCGTAAACAAATAATTTGAAAATGTTTACTTTAAAATATGTTTTATAGTTTTCTAAATTCCGTTAACATTTGTAGTTATCAGGCCCAATTTCAATAATTGGATGTTTGCTTGTGGTGCATGCGAAGGCAGATGATTTCGGTAAAGGAGTTGGTGATGAAAGGGAAGAAAGACGAGAAATTTATGTCATTCCATGTCTTGCAGGTTGCTTTTTACCAACAGTTCTTTCTATAATATGAAGTACAACATGTGGTTTTTCACGTTGCCATTATATAATTATAATTGTTATTGTATGTTATATTAAAATACAGCATCGGACAAAATCATTTCATAAAAATAAATGCAGGTCTTTCCCATTTCGACCAGAAATTAAGATTTCGAACTGAACAAGTGAAACTTTGTGATTAAAATTTAAGAGACGCAAAGATAAGTTAAAAAACATTGGCTAATTTCTGAATCGACATCGGAAAACAAATAGACTTCCATGTTCATGTAATTTAACGATTATTAAAACATTAACGAATATCAAAAGTACTGGAGAAATCTATTGTGAGATGTGTAAAAATCTACAGATAACACCGCAAAATCGAAAAGTATTTTTTTTTTGTCTTTTAAATTGCTCATCATTTGATATTCTAAATGGATGATGTTGAGGCATTTACTACTTTAAATTTTTAACAATTTAACAATACAACAAATGGTTGGATCTAATGATAAGAGACAATACTGCAATTAATATTTAAAAATGGAGAGAAAGTGAGGTGCACATTTCTCTCTCAACGGAACAGGCATTCTTTTTCGTACAGGGAAATGTCACAGAAGACAGAAACATTGCAGAATGAGGGAATCATATTTGATAAACCACACTTACAGCATTAAATCTTCTATTCTAAAAGAAAAATTGATGAAAAGAAAATCGATTCAGGAAGCAGCACCAATGGCAACAATACCACATGCGACACGGGCACCAGCATTACCAGTTTTCAGACTCTCATCCTTCTTATTGCCAATTCCTTTCCCGAGATCGTCTTGATCAGCATGTACAACAATTGAACGGCCAATTATCGAATTTGGACCCGATAACTGAAAATAAATGATAGAAATATAAAATTCATTTATGACGCTGCAACCATGAATTTTGATGTACCTGTACTTGCTTATCAGAAATATCAATGTGCGCGGTGCCATCGGCTCCAGCTACAACATTTCCAAGATCACCAACATGTCTCATTTCATCCTAAAAATTAATTTTGGGTTGTAAATAAAAATCAAAGAACTTTCCATTAATGTTATTTGCTCACAAGTCATCATATTCTTTATTAAGATTTAAAGTAATTTGCAATTTATGTACACAACTCATCTCGCCATAAACACTTAAGACTATACATTGTTTCAGAAATTAAACTAATTAAATCAGCATATATTTCACGTAATCTCCTCCTCCTTGAAGATAGAACAAAACTAACAGTTGGACCGCCGTGTGTTTTATTGTAAGGATTGAAGTGTGGACCAGCAGAAATGCAGCCATTTGTAGTGTCACCATACTGATGAACATGAAAACCATGTAAACCGGGCGTTAAACCTTTGATTTCACCATTAATGGTTGTTGGAGAGCCTTCTTTATCCTTTAAAAAAAAAGAATGTGTTTTTAAAAATGAATAACCAAACATTTGTGATATATAAAATGAGTAACTTTTGATGAATAAAAAAGCTCTCCGTGTTAGGAAGTTTTAATTCATCTTATATACTTCACAATAAGCGAATTCCAACCATATTTACCTGTTTAAATCGAATAATTCCACTGACATTATCGCCGCGTAATACAGCTATCGCATTCATGCTCGTGATAATATAACCAGTTTTAAGCTGTAAATTCTTTAAAATTGTTTTCAAAATTTAAGACTGTAGAAAAAAGCAATGTGAAAGGTGAAAGGGTAAAAAGTAACGATAATAAAACGATCATCAGCAAGCCAACTAAGCCAAATGCCATATTAAACAAAATTATACGACACAATATAAACAAGCCAAAACACCAATGTATTGCACTTTGATATTCGCTTTATGAAAAACTTTCAGAATTGCAATCATTATTTTATAAGATGCGTTGTCTTCTCTCTTACAATACGCATACAACGTGCATGCAGCAATATGCATTATAAATATATGTATATTCTAATTCATAATTAATTGAAATATATTTACAGAAACAAACATATGTTGATATATTTTTATATTTGATTAATTTACTTCTTTTGTTTTGTTCGTGTAATTGATTAATTTTATAGTAATGGAGTAAGTTATGACAAAATTTTTTAATTTATAATTGAGTGTAACTAATCGAAATTGACATAATGATGATGTTGAAAATATTTCGGCTTCTACTACACATGCCAGTATTTCGAAGAGCGACACGGGCATGAAGTCGCCTTCCAACAATGGTTTGTCGATTTCGTTATATTAAAATATATCGCTTCATATACAATTAAATTTTCAATATATTTTCTTAATTTTCTTATTGTCATATTGTCAATTATTGGGTTCGTAATTCATTATAATCACTCATTTAATTAATTGTACATGTCGGAGAAGTTAGTGATAAGGAAGATGAGATTCTGAAAACCCGTAGTATTTATATTACAATACTGCTTCTTAAATCGATTCTTTCATTTCCGGTTTAAGATATCACTTATCATTATCTTTTCGTCACTTTCATCTTTTGTGAATTCAAGAATTACACGTTGTATTAAAACTAAAAAAAAGATCTCAGTAGGAACTTAATTTTCATTATAACTTTATTGCTACCGTAAAAGATTAAACCCATAAAATATCGAATTTGAAAATTATCAATTGTAATCAATAGCGTGAAATTTTACTAAATTATGAAATAGATCTTGTCTTTTAGTTTCGTTTCATTTCTCTTTAATGCAACATATAATGCCTTAACAATATGATTATTTGTTTTACCAAAAAATTATTTTAATTATTTTAACTTTTCAAACATAAGCGTACGTATCATTTTTAACATACACAACGATATGCATTAAATCATTGGCTCTATCATTTAAATTATCGTTATTTTATTGTTAAGCAGAAATTTTCGATATTTTTATTTCACAGTGGAAATTTCATTATTCGGAAGAAAAAGCAAAAAGGATTAACAGAAAAGATAATACTAACCATTTCTCTCAACATTATCATCATTCACTATCGCATAGTATTATCATTATTTATCAATGAGTAATATGGCTTCAATGTTAATATCTATTATTATTTATCAATGGGTAACATAGCTTCAATGTGATTATCAATATGAATATATTATTTCCATTTTTCCAAAAAAATAAATCCATGTAAAATAAGCTAAAGAGAAGGAAAGGATTTTTAATTATCAGAAAATTTTTGTTTTAACATTATCAAACTTTAATCAAACTGATATTTTATATTGTTAAAATTTTATAATTACAATCTTAATTATTTCTTTTTTGCCATAGTTGCAAGAAAGATATCAGATATCATTTTAATAATTTCTGCAAAGTTTTAATTTCTAATAATGCATTTTATCTATATCATATTGGTTATTAGCATAACAGAAGTATGAAATGATTTGGAAAAGTATTATTATATCTAATATAGCTGGATTTAATTTATATGCCTTTTTCTTTCCTTCTTTTATATACTTCATCCATCTTTAAGAGAATGAATAAAAAGAAACAAATTTTCATTTAACTGAAATATGAATTATATCATTACTATCCCTAATTAGAATTATAATACATCGCTGTTCGTCAAATAAACATTAATGCTACACATTGACTAAAGAATATTTTGTGATTGTCAATAAATTTCCAATTTACATCATCTTTTCTGACCTTTAACCAAAGAGAAAAAACTGATAGTTATTCTGTTAAAAAACAAAAAAGAACTGAAAAAGCTAATTTGCCCAAATATAATTTTAATTTGGAAATTGTTAATGTGATGATATTTTAAAATAATTGTTCAAGTTTATTGATTACTTTTACTAATATCTTTCATTTCAAATTTTCTCCATCATTGGGAGATGTATTATTTGTGATTGAAAAAAATTGGTTAATTAGAATTAAGATAGCAGATATCATCATCAATTTTTTTACCTCATTTAAATACTTAATGGTAACAATTATTATTTGCATGTTATTATCATTTTGATGAAAAGTAGTTATAGATTCTAGTCATTATCACTGGATTAATCAATCATCACTCTGATAAATTATGAGATAATTAGTGATTGAAATTATTTGATGAAAGTACGATGAAATTAAAACTATCATCATTTCCCTTTTTTTTTTCTGATATTTCTCAGTGAATTTTGAAATCGATCATTTTGCTCAACTTAAATGATGACAATCATTAATCATTAAAAAATTAATAAAACATTACAAATGAAAAGAAAAGAATAACATATACGGTGAATGAGTGTGTGCTTACAACACTTAAAAGTAATGGTGAAAAGTTGTAACAATTCATTCCAAATGAATCGAACCGATTTATTCACTGTTAATTATTTGAACGCTAATTGTTCCTTTCATTTATTACTTCATCTCATATGAAATAAGCTGATCTACCGTATATACACATATCTCTATTTTTTTAAATCCATATTTACATACCTTCTTATATATAAATATTCATTGTTGTTGTCATAAAAATTGTTTATAAAAATTCTTATGCATAAGTATTCATTGTTATTGTCATAAAAATTGTTTACAAAAGTTCTAATACATAAATATTTATTGTTATTGTCATAAAAATTGTTTATAAAAAAAAGTACTGTCATCTAAAACGATATAACGTAATAATTATTATAATTACAGCGATTAATTATATTTGATTCAAACTTATTGCATTTAATATTTTCGTATATTACTTGTTAATTAACACTATCATAATGTTTCATTAATTTTTCCCATTTAACATATGTAAGAATCATTACAACTATAATCATTCGTAATTTCTGATTCAAAATTATTGTCCAAAATATTTATCCGAAATGTTATTATAATAAGTTTCAGATGATGCATTCATTTCTCATCATTTTACCACATATAATTTCTGTCACGTATGCTCATTCAATGCATATGCCACGCCAAGCCAATTTTAGAGTACGTGAACTTTTACGTAATCGCATGGAAAGAAAACAAACAAAAAAAAACGGAATAAGCTAAATTTTTCATTGAATAATTAGCTAATTAATTATTTATTCAATTCGCTTATATTATTTCTCTCTAATTTCTATTGCATAATTTCATTTTTTTTAATATTAAATTATAAAATTTTTAGCCAAATATGCAAAGCGAAGGTATGACATATATGAAAGCAATCGCAGTATTACGTAGTAATACTGCTAATGGAATCATTTATTTTCAACAGGTAAATTCATTTAGGAGTATGAAAATTTACAATTAATGCAATTATTTTTATTTTAAAATATTTCATACAACTTCTCTGTGTTCATTTCAACCTGCTTACAGCACGTTTAACGTAGTTTTATTAGACAACAGTTAATTGTTGATACGTTTTTACGTGAGCAATTGCTTTCTGATTTATCCTTTATCAATTGATATATCAATCAATATTCTCACTTCACCTTTTCAATACTTATTTTAACAAATAAAAGATTCAAAACAAAATATTCTATAATAATTTATTTTCTTGGATAAGTTTTTTTATTTCATTAAATCGTTGAATATGCTATCACTCTAATTTTACTTCATTAATTGATAATTTTCGAGAAATATTTTAATTTAACAGAATGATGAAAATTCGCCGACAACAATATATGGTGAAATTAGTGGTTTAACACCTGGTTTGCATGGTTTCCATATTCATCAATATGGTGACGCAACAAATGATTGTATATCTGCCGGTTCACATTTCAATCCTTTCGGAAATACTCACGGTGGTCCAACCGTTAGTTTCATTCTATCATTCTATCCAAAAGAAAAGAAAAGAGAATGATATGATATGAGATAATTTCTGATAATAATTGAAAGTTTTATATGATTTAAAATTTATCTAAGTCATTTTTCGATCATTCGAAGGTTTCGAATAATTCTTGAAACGAAATATTAAGTTTTAAATGTTTGCAAATATTTAAGTGATAGAAAATTGAGAAGTTATATCACTGACAAGGAATAATAAAATAGGTTATTTTTAGCAATAAATAATTTTGTCAGAAATTAAGTAATTGATTTAATTTTCAGGATCAAATGAGACATATCGGTGATCTTGGAAACATTAATGCTGGAAATGATGGCATTGCTCATGTTAATATTATCAGTAATGATATAAAGGTAGGTAAATAAATAATTTGAAAATGTTCACTTTAAAATATGTTTTATTGTTTTCTAAATTCCGTTAATTTAATAATTTTAGTTATCAGGCCCAATTTCAATAATTGGACGTTCGCTTGTGGTGCATGCCAAGGCAGATGATTTCGGTAAAGGAGTTGGTGATGAAAGGGAAGAAAGTTTGAAAACTGGTAATGCTGGTGGGCGTGTTGTGTGTGGTATTGTTGGCGTTACTGCTCTAACTTAAATTCATTTATTTTAAAAATGAAATTTACTAATATACTTCCTCAACCACTTCAGTTCGGTTTCCAACAGTATTGCTAATCATTCAATTCTGTGAATTATTTGTCGACCGTAGTCGTAGTGTATTTTAAAATTTTGATAAACGTTTATTAGACAATATCGTGCAAATACATATATATATGTAAAATAATTTGACAAAATATTTGTCACTCTTGTACATGTCACAATTTCATCTACAAGCTTCATCTAATAAGAACGAATAAAGTAAAAGATTAAAATTAATTCTTCATGTGTCGTCTTTATTTTATACTTCAATATATCTCTCACTTGTCAAAAAGGATTAAAATATTTCTCTAAATTTAAATTTTAATTCAAATATTAATATAAAAAACACCAACAATATCTATTTGGTATTAAAAATTAAAAATGAAGAATTAGACTGTCCATGTATATTTTCTCATAGTATTCAAAAAACATCGAAAACTAGTCCCAGAAAAAAGATTGCTGTCAGGAAGTTTCTAATTTTTCAAACATTCGTCCCAATAAATTAAATTTCTTCTATTACGACAAGTTTATTTAAGACCTGATATTGGAACTTATGCATATCCATTGCTGTGTTAAAATATTATTTTAGTTTTTCAGAAAAAAACTGACTATCAATTCTAAGCCACTCAATAATAATTCGTACTTTTGTTGATACCTTCAACTATGGGTAAGGATTTAAAAAAAGCCAACATAAGATAATAACTAACATTTGCAAAGTTAAATAGATTTTTTATTTGTTAGATGAGAAATTTGCATGTTTCCGTGTCTTGCAGGTTGCTTTTACCAACAGTTCTTCCAATAATATGAAGTACAACATGTGATTTTTCTCGTTGTTATTACATAATTATATTTGTTATTGTATGTTATATTAAAATACAGCATCGAAAAAATCATTTCATAAAGATAAATGCAGGTCTTTCCCATTTTCTACCAGAAATTAAGATTTCGAACTATACAAGTGAAACTTTGTGATTAAAATTTAAGAGATGCAAAGATAAACTAAAAAGATAAACATTGGCTAATTTCTGAATCGACATCGGAAAATAAATAGACTTCCATGTTCATGTAATTTAACGATTATTAAAACATTAACGAATATCAAAAGTACTGGAGAAATCTATTGTGAGATGTGCAGAAATCTACAGAAAACACCGCGAAATCGAAAAGTGCTTTTTTTTTGTCTTTTAAATTGCTCATCATTTGATATTCTAAATGGATGATGCTGAGGCACTTACTACTTTAAATTTTTAACAATTTAACAATACAACAAATGGTTGGATCTAATGATAAGAGACAATACCGCAATTAATATTTAAAAATGGAGAGAAAGTGAGGTGCACATTTCTCTCTCAACGGAACAGGCATTCTTTTTCGTACAGGGAAATGTCACAGAAGACAGAAACATTGCAGAATGAGGGAATCATATTTGATAAACCACACTTACAGCATTAAATCTTCTATTCTAAAAGAAAAATTGATGAAAAGAAAATCGATTCAGGAAGCAGCACCAATGGCAACAATACCACATGCGACACGGGCACCAGCATTACCAGTTTTCAGACTCTCATCCTTCTTATTGCCAATTCCTTTCCCGAGATCGTCTTGATCAGCATGTACAACAATTGAACGGCCAATTATCGAATTTGGACCCGATAACTGAAAATAAATGATAGAAATATAAAATTCATTTATGACGCTGCAACCATGAATTTTGATGTACCTGTACTTGCTTATCAGAAATATCAATGTGCGCGGTGCCATCGGCTCCAGCTACAACATTTCCAAGATCACCAACATGTCTCATTTCATCCTAAAAATTAATTTTGGGTTGTAAATAAAAATCAAAGAACTTTCCATTAATGTTATTTGCTCACAAGTCATCATATTCTTTATTAAGATTTAAAGTAATTTGCAATTTATGTACACAACTCATCTCGCCATAAACACTTAAGACTATACATTGTTTCAGAAATTAAACTAATTAAATCAGCATATATTTCACGTAATCTCCTCCTCCTTGAAGATAGAACAAAACTAACAGTTGGACCGCCGTGTGTTTTATTGTAAGGATTGAAGTGTGGACCAGCAGAAATGCAGCCATTTGTAGTGTCACCATACTGATGAACATGAAAACCATGTAAACCGGGCGTTAAACCTTTGATTTCACCATTAATGGTTGTTGGAGAGCCTTCTTTATCCTTTAAAAAAAAAGAATGTGTTTTTAAAAATGAATAACCAAACATTTGTGATATATAAAATGAGTAACTTTTGATGAATAAAAAAGCTCTCCGTGTTAGGAAGTTTTAATTCATCTTATATACTTCACAATAAGCGAATTCCAACCATATTTACCTGTTTAAATCGAATAATTCCACTGACATTATCGCCGCGTAATACAGCTATCGCATTCATGCTCGTGATAATATAACCAGTTTTAAGCTGTAAATTCTTTAAAATTGTTTTCAAAATTTAAGACTGTAGAAAAAAGCAATGTGAAAGGTGAAAGGGTAAAAAGTAACGATAATAAAACGATCATCAGCAAGCCAACTAAGCCAAATGCCATATTAAACAAAATTATACGACACAATATAAACAAGCCAAAACACCAATGTATTGCACTTTGATATTCGCTTTATGAAAAACTTTCAGAATTGCAATCATTATTTTATAAGATGCGTTGTCTTCTCTCTTACAATACGCATACAACGTGCATGCAGCAATATGCATTATAAATATATGTATATTCTAATTCATAATTAATTGAAATATATTTACAGAAACAAACATATGTTGATATATTTTTATATTTGATTAATTTACTTCTTTTGTTTTGTTCGTGTAATTGATTAATTTTATAGTAATGGAGTAAGTTATGACAAAATTTTTTAATTTATAATTGAGTGTAACTAATCGAAATTGACATAATGATGATGTTGAAAATATTTCGGCTTCTACTACACATGCCAGTATTTCGAAGAGCGACACGGGCATGAAGTCGCCTTCCAACAATGGTTTGTCGATTTCGTTATATTAAAATATATCGCTTCATATACAATTAAATTTTCAATATATTTTCTTAATTTTCTTATTGTCATATTGTCAATTATTGGGTTCGTAATTCATTATAATCACTCATTTAATTAATTGTACATGTCGGAGAAGTTAGTGATAAGGAAGATGAGATTCTGAAAACCCGTAGTATTTATATTACAATACTGCTTCTTAAATCGATTCTTTCATTTCCGGTTTAAGATATCACTTATCATTATCTTTTCGTCACTTTCATCTTTTGTGAATTCAAGAATTACACGTTGTATTAAAACTAAAAAAAAGATCTCAGTAGGAACTTAATTTTCATTATAACTTTATTGCTACCGTAAAAGATTAAACCCATAAAATATCGAATTTGAAAATTATCAATTGTAATCAATAGCGTGAAATTTTACTAAATTATGAAATAGATCTTGTCTTTTAGTTTCGTTTCATTTCTCTTTAATGCAACATATAATGCCTTAACAATATGATTATTTGTTTTACCAAAAAATTATTTTAATTATTTTAACTTTTCAAACATAAGCGTACGTATCATTTTTAACATACACAACGATATGCATTAAATCATTGGCTCTATCATTTAAATTATCGTTATTTTAGAGCATTTTTTTTTCGTTTCTTTCTTTAAGCAGATAGGACCTGCAAATCAAAATATGGAAAATTTTCAATAATTTATTAACCCATTAAAATAAAAGTATACACGACGACAACATTAATCAAAATAAAACCAGATTTTAAAAAGGTAAGTTAACAAATTTTGAGAAAAAGGAGTGCATGATAGGAAATAATTGACTTTTCAAGATGTTTTACAATAATTTAATAATTACAAAAGACATAGGTATCACGTCAGTCAGAATTAACAATAGTAAAATGTACAAACGAATTCTCTTCGTTTTTCTTTCTCTTTTAATTTTATGGAATATATCGTATTTCGATATCAACAATAATTTTTCAATACTCGTGAATAAATTAAGTGAAATTTTAAAACGAAAGGTATTGGAAATCATTAACGTTGAGCATATTATCTGAGAAAAAAATTTTTTTGAAAAACATGAAGAACGATTTAATTTATGAAAGAATAAACAGGGAATTTAGAATGAAATGAAATTATTGACAGAGGATATATCACAGGTGATATTCAAATCATCGTCACAATGATTTGTTTATGAAAGACTTCAAATATGCTAGAAAAGTTTTGTCAATGCCATGTGACAAAAGTAGTAGTTATAATTTTAACGGTTAGTATATAATTTTCGTTTTTTAAGACTGATGTGTAAATATATCCAGCGTTCAGGAGCTATAGATCCATCGATGCTTCCCTGTCAAACTTTATGTAATTTGATTATCGAATAGTCTGCCTATCAAACTATTCGATAATCAAATTACATAGACATAACAAGAATTAATGAATTAATAATAAAACTTTCAAACACATTAAATAAGCTATAGACATGGTAACAATACCTCACATCATACAATATGATAAAGTGAGTTCTAATCCAAATCACATAAACATAACGACATTATGAAATATCACATAAACATAACGACATTATTTTATTCATAACTTACGCTAGATAATTGAGAAAAGTTGACTACGGTACATACGCAAAGTAGTGCAAACACTTTTAGCATACACATTTAGCACTGATACAAATTTCGTAGACATAATAAAGCTCAAGTTCCGATTTGGTTTTGTGACATTCCTGCACTTCGAAAAACCAAAAAAAGTAAAGCTTATATAGACCGGATGATCGTAATCTTAACAACGCTTCGTCTAACGAGAAACTGATGTTGGGAATGAATTTTCAAATGAATAAAAGCACATATTCATGGATGCAAGCAGAAAAGAAATGTTCCGGACGACATCGAGAAGTAAAAATCGGCAATTTGATAAATTTCACACAGCCTTATTAGAATATCAGTGAATCAATCAAGACTTACCGGATGTATGGATGTCCTGCAAATAAACAAAATAAAATGGTAACAAAAATAGCTGCAACTGCCCAACGAAGAAACAATTTTGGACAACAGCAAATCATTTGGACCAAATCAATTGATGGTAGCTCTGGAGTAAGCCTGTCACTATACATTNTTATTCATAACTTACGCTAGATAATTGAGAAAAGTTGACTACGGTACATACGCAAAGTAGTGCAAACACTTTTAGCATACACATTTAGCACTGATACAAATTTCGTAGACATAATAAAGCTCAAGTTCCGATTTGGTTTTGTGACATTCCTGCACTTCGAAAAACCAAAAAAAGTAAAGCTTATATAGACCGGATGATCGTAATCTTAACAACGCTTCGTCTAACGAGAAACTGATGTTGGGAATGAATTTTCAAATGAATAAAAGCACATATTCATGGATGCAAGCAGAAAAGAAATGTTCCGGACGACATCGAGAAGTAAAAATCGGCAATTTGATAAATTTCACACAGCCTTATTAGAATATCAGTGAATCAATCAAGACTTACCGGATGTATGGATGTCCTGCAAATAAACAAAATAAAATGGTAACAAAAATAGCTGCAACTGCCCAACGAAGAAACAATTTTGGACAACAGCAAATCATTTGGACCAAATCAATTGATGGTAGCTCTGGAGTAAGCCTGTCACTATACATTGCTGAACCATTCAGAAAAACCGATGAAGTATTAGATATCATTAAATCAGTTTGCGACTTCGGCAAAACGCGATATTCTTTTTCGCGCTGTTTAACCTAAATTTAATATCATAACTTTTTACTTTTGCTCAAACTATATGAATATTGTAATTTAAACGGAAAAATTCTAAGTGTGGAATTATTCATAGACTTGAAAGCACCTTATG
Organism: Cercopithifilaria johnstoni; assembly: GCA_916381525.1. Classification (NCBI taxonomy): domain Eukaryota; kingdom Metazoa; phylum Nematoda; class Chromadorea; order Rhabditida; family Onchocercidae; genus Cercopithifilaria; species Cercopithifilaria johnstoni. The sequence continues at coordinate 59,931 of CAKAEH010001375.1, forward strand.
CAGAATAAATTATTTTAATCTTTTATACATTTTACAGTAAACAAGAATCAAATCTCACCCGATTATAAAGGAAAACGCCAAATATGGATAAACACATGCCGAAGACATTGGCTGGAGTTACTGGGTTATGTAAAGTAAGTAATGACGCAGATATTACAGTGATGCGTTTTGCTGCATTTGCTACTGCGTAGGAAAGTGCAGATAAGCGATGAATTAATATGAAAGCACACAAATTTTGGAGGAATGAAAGTATGCCAGAAAGCAATAAAAAAACGATAAAATTCGGCTCGTGAGGTGACGGCTGATTCTTCTAAAAAACAAAAAATTTTAAACAAATGAGAAGCCTAAAAGCAGCTTAAGCATAAATTAATACTATCACTCAAAATATTTGAAGAGATCGAAGGAAAAAGAAATCGATCTAAATGATAACTTCATATTCCGCGCATTCTGTAAGATGCTATAAAGAAATGTGATGTAATTAAAACTATTATAAATTAAAAATATACAAGGCATAAGTGAAACTACATTAGAAATCGATATAATGCAAAAAGCGAAGACCATGGAAAACACTGGATAAATGAAGAGGAAAGAGAAACTACATACTGTTAATTCAACACCATGCCACAATAGTAAGCCATCACGAAGACACCAAACAGGAAACAATAAGATAGCAGCAATACGAGAATTTATGGCTAGCAAATGAAGTGGATGAATATCAGTATCCTCCAATATCTGAAGTAAGAATTGCCATAACAAAACAATCGACTGCTATTGTTTATTCAGTGCAGTATATCTCCTAAGCCTAAGCACAACAACAAGTCTAATCTATATAAATATTAATTATTTACAACAAATCGATGATATTAACTTTATAACTTAACCAGTTTGGTTTGATTTATTTTCTAATTAAGAATTTATACGATTATTGAGATCACCCAACTTTCACTCACTAAATCTATATTGTTGATCAATAAATCTACATTGTAAATCTATATTCACTAAATCTATATTTACTTACACCGATTCCATCTGATGGCAACATCTGCCACTGTTCTATTCGCTTCAGAAGTAAAAAGAAAAAAAAATCCAGTAATTCCTCAAACTACACCATACCGTAGCTATCTGTAGTTTGTAAAAGGAATGACAGTCAAATTTTTGAATTAAATATAGAAAAAGCCGAACCTTTTTAACAAAAACATTTAACACAGAATAAATACCGGTAGACAATAAAGCACTTAATAAACCGCCTAAATCAAACGATAATTCGGTAAATGTAGCAATAGCTACACCAATTATGATCGGTATTAGTGACAGATAAACACGCTTGGTTTGGCGCTCTTTCAGAACGATCCGAGCAGAAAAAACGGCAAATAACGGCATTGTTGATTTCACTATAAATATATGATAATGTATAAAATAAGAATTTGCTTGAAATAAAACAATAGCATGAATTATGAAATCAAAAAAGAATTAAATTTATGCCAAATTTACTATCAAATTTAATCAGTTGCAGTATTTCGTTAATGAAAAAGTTATCGTTTTTGAGAAGCAGAACTAACCTTGACTGTAAATAAAATTATTAATTAAGTATGATCTTCATTTACAAATAATGTAGGCTACGAAGCTTACTTTAAAACATGCCACTTATCTAATAATTAAAACAACTTGCCTGTTTGTACATATGAAACTGACACTCTCCAAACACTTACATATGCACTAACAACAGCAATCACTTTACCAAATGAGATTGGAATGATATAATATATAAGATAATAATTCGATACAGGTAGCTGCTTGATACGCCATAACCGAAGCACCGGAATGGAACAAAGTTCAACGTAACAAAGTGACATCAAAGCAACCGTCATAGGATACGGATAGCTCTATAAATAAAATAAAGAATTGATAATTACAAATAAATAATAATACTCATACTAGTGAATTGTTGAAGGTAAGTATACATTTTCAACATTAACTAGAATAAAAATGTAATTTGCTAAGAATTGAAATTTCTGGCATTTAGATGTCAGTGAATATTTTTTAAAATTTCTGAAAAAAAGTAATATAAACTTAGACTCAAAGATTAAAAAAAAAACAATGCCGAACTCAATTAATTTGATCAAATGATTATTTTAAAATTAAAGAAAAGCAATAATAATAACCTGTAATGTAATTTTGTTGACAATACTAGATGCTGAACTAACAAAATACCAAGCAATAAAAGTCACGGCAACTTGCAATGTAAAATTATTTAGTGTGGAAAATTGGTTCATGCTGTTTATATCATTGACATTAAGTTTTCAGGAATTGTATCTAAATTAAGCATGGAACTATCATCAATTACAAATTATGTTATCCAAATTTATCATTCCGAATAATTATCGATAACTACAAAATAAATAATTAAGCATGGTTTAAACAAGCGATCAAAAAAGCAAATAAGTGCAGATGAAAGGAAACCATGGAGAAAAATTAAAATGATAAAATTGTTACGGTACTACTCGCTATCTGAGGATCTCAATTCGGAAATAGGCTATTATTTTAAAATAGCACAAGTAAAAGATGTTAAGTTAAGCTTGTTTTTTTAAAAGCCATGAGGCAACTGTTTGATATTCCCGAACAACTGAATGTAAAAAACTATGACATCGATATACTTCAATATTTTCGGGTCATAACAAACAAATTCGACATGATAGCAACACAACTATTTCCGAAAAGTATTGAGAAGCGAAAGACATATGATAAAGAATATCAGGTTTCTATGATAACTGCAAATGAAAGTAAATGATATGAGCGAACTTTTGAAAAACTAATTGATTAAAGATAAAGGGAAAACTGATTTGATTGATTGGGCAATCAGGACAAAATATAAAAATTAATATGTATTATGAACACATACATACACACACACACACACACACACACACACACACACATACACATTTGGACAAATCGAATTATACAGCAGATAAAATGATATGTAAAAGTTTAAGAAGCAATTCGAATTTCATTGGATGAAAATGACCAATAAATGATTATTGCCGCCAAGATTTTTCGAAATTTAAACTAATTTACTCAAATTCGAATTAAGCAAAATAATGAAGAAATGAATCCTTAAAAAACCGATAACAAAAAGGAAAATGAAACTTTACGATAAGAAGAAGGCATGAAGAACCACTAAAAAATTTCTATCTCATCTTAATCAAATTTTAATTCTTGAATTCTGATGGTATTTTCCAATCAAAAATTCCCACTATATATGCATGGAAACTTTTAATGCAAAACAAGTTTGTTTTCATTTGTTACTAAAATTACTAATCAAATAATAGCAATTTGGATTTCAATCTTTCACTTAGTTGAAAAATCATATAAATTCGTTGTTTTTGCAGTTGTTTAAATTACTTTCAAAATGTCAAAAAGAAAATAGCACACCTTATTAGAATTTATATACATCGTATCTGCACAGCAAAAGAATGGTAAATAATTCATTGATTGATCAAGAATCGTTATGGAATTTTTGAAATATATTTTAACTACTCATAAACTAATTTGACAATTTCATTCAACCTATTTCTAATATTGTGTAACTTCATCAATTTATTGCCATCATTGCTCTGTCCCTATCGTGTATGTCAAATAATAAAGACAGAATACATTTCGAATTAATAATCTTAAGTTCCAAAATAACATACATAATCGCCATATCAAAATCCAATGCCGGGATGTCGTATATGTGAAGTAACAGAGCTGAAAAAAAAACCAAATATGGTTATTACAATCTCGAAATGCCATAAATGTCAATAATATTAGAACGTTGAATACTAAATAATGCTGGAACATTTCACATTTTGAATTTATAAAGTGAGAATATATCCTCAAACGCTGAACGCTACACTGCCAGAATGTGCAGAATGTGGAATGTATAATGGCAGAACTTTCTAAATGGCAAAAGTTACAGTGTTTGAAAAAGGTAGATGTGAGAAAATATCCTGAATATTTGAATTACAGTGCAGGAAAATGTATCATTTTATTGCTTAGGCCAATGGAAATGCATTTCACAAAAATTGGGTTTGAACTTTTAAAAGCAAACTTAACATTCCATCTGAACAATTCGAGAAATTTTTGTTAGCATGAGGACTAATGAAATGGCACTTTCCGATATTATACATTCTTTTTTATTCATAATAAATTACGTAAATTAGCAATAGAAATGATATAATGTCTTGTGCTTGCATTAAAAAATTTAAACCTTTAAACCATAAATTGAATTCTTAATGTATCTCAACAGATAAAATTTTAACTGATTCTATTGTGCTATATTGTCCAATTTTGTATAAAATAGACTTTCGTAATTATTAGTGAGCTGAGGCAAAATTTCACCGGAAAACGATACAATAACAATAAATAGGAAATTTTGATATGTGATACAGTACTTATCACGTAAAGCATACCTAGTAAGCTATCAATTTTTGCAATTCTCCATAAGAACTTACTTAAAGCCAATTAATACGATTATTCTTTAGCCATATCTGCCGCAAAATCAACACTGAACTAATTGGGATGACCCATTATAAAAAAATGTCATATTGCCTCCGATAATAACCGGTGCTTGACATATTTAGTGCTCACACACTAACTTTTATCAATTCAAAAAATTTAAAACAACCAAAGAAAATGTGAATATATAACATAAATACATTCCGACATTTACCCGAAGTATACATACTATAACAGCCAATACGTCTCAAAAAGGCCATAAAGAGTTTTGTTTTAAAGGACAAAAATTTCCAAGAAACGGGAAGTTTTATCGTCTAATATTTCATCAAATAATTTTAAATGTACAGTGAGGAAGAGATTGAATTTAAAATCAAAGAGTTAAAGACTGCGAATGATAAAACAAATATAAAGAGATATGAAAGATTAAAGATTTCGATCTTCATACTCGCATTACATGAAGACTTAAGCACAAAATCGCTCTTTTTCGAACTAACAAAAGAATAAAAAGTCCATTAAAGCAACATATTATTTACTGATCAAAACTGTAGCGGTTTATATTTAGAATGTAATACCTAATCAAAAAGTTTTAGGAAATAAAGACTGGTTCAACAAACTAAGACCTAACAGTGATGAATTTAATATCATCAATCTACGATCATGTCTTCCATCTTAGATTACACGACATCTATATTGCATCTCTTTACAATTACTGAAAGAATCAAAATGATTCTTTAAACTTGAAACGATAGTCGAAAAAAAGCATACAAAAATCTTCCACTCACTCTAAGAAATTGAACTTTATCTCAAGTTAATATCAAGTCAAAAAAAGATGACAGGCTTAGGGACTGTGAAATTTAAATCCAAAAAGTCTCTTTTTAAACTAATGGGACTAAAAATTTTTGAATTGGAAATCTGATTTGAACTATAAATGTAATAAAGAAACCAGGAAGATATTTCATTTTGCGGTGGAATCATTCACAAAAATCAATACCCAATAAATGAAAGGCTTAAAATGGACTCGTCCACAACATTCCAGCTATAATAATATTTTGCTAGTATTTCCAGTGACCTATCACTCATCAGTAATTTTCGTTATCAACGATGCATATTTCGCAATCTCCGCATTCCCATATGTTGCTCGCCAGGTTCGTGTAGCAAATTCATACCTGTAAACAAAGGTATTCTGAAAACATTACCCAGCTTATGCATTCAATGTTGGTTTGTAACCAAAAAAATAGACTATTTTCCTGATTTGAGATTTCTGTTGAAATAACACTTTATAGTCTTAAAAAAATTTTTACAAAGGATAAATCGATAACAATAAAGAAATGATTACCACTGAATTTCTGTAAAAGGTTGATTTCCAAGAATAAATGGTTCTTTCGGTAATGACAGCAATCGAATCCGTAACGGACGTATAACATCTTCATAATCAACAACTGCTCGTAAGGGAGTGTGATCCACAGTCATAAATGGCAAAACTTAAATAAAAAATCTTAACACCAAAACGACACGAATTATCGTATCAAAAAATGAATCTGTTGGTAAATAAGACGACCTATCAAAAATTAATAAGATGTTTGAAATTTAAATCTTTAACAAACAAGGAAGTTTTAGTTCAAACTTTTTGAGTTACAGTACAAAATAAAATTTTAAACTAAGTTAACACATACTGTTCCATTTAAACCTTTAGGATTTGTAATATCGAGGATTAAATTACAAATCAGAAATATAACATTTCAAATACGTATTCGGACAGGGAGCTAAACGATAACGGTAAAACCAGCTATCCTTCATTTAACAAAATTTTTTATCCATTGGTTTTCCATCGAAAACTTTTGGGAATAAATATGAAATGAGAGAGAAACCCACCGGCTACAGATGCTTCCATTTTTGGTCGTGGTTTCATTTCTGATAATAGTACGTAATTTATATTGGATACGATATCACTATACGGTTTACATCCCAAACCGCCTAATGATATGCCACCTTTTATATTCAGTTGTGAATCATTGAATAAGCATTCCAAAATTTTGGCTCGATTTCTCACATTTCTTGGCTGAAAGTCCTCTGACTTAGCTCGTTGATGGGCTAACACTGGAAAATATCAACTTTTATCGATTGCTCTGCTTCCTATGTTATAATTTATCCAATCAGGAGGTATATTAAATCAATAACCTAACGAATATCATGATATCATGATGATAATATCATGATTTTCGTTCACACGGTCAGTGTAGATATAACTCTTACTGCATCATCATGAAAAACCTGCGTTAAAATTAATGTCGATTCTGGAAATAAGCTTATAACCACTTCATGGGTTTTATAATTAGTCTAATAAGTCCAGATTAATCAATGAATGAGCAAAAATATTACAAAAAAAATATAAAATTACCAATATTAATTTTACGATTCGGTTTGTATTTCATTGTTTCGGGTGAGTAATGAGTCGGTGTTACGCGAAGCATTTCTGCTGTCCGTACATGCCGAATCACATCAATATCAACGAACCAATCCACAGAAAGTATTACGGTATGACACACTTGCAAGAGAAATGCTGTTAAATGCAAGCTCTGAAAAATTTTCAATTTGATGATATAAAATTTGAAACTAAAAAAAAAACTAAACTTGAAGAAAAAAATTTAATCCTTTTGTTACTTCAACAAATGCTTAAGAAGAAAATTTGTGAATGCCACATTGAGAATATTTGGTAATACTTCAACTTCTCCTGATAGCGCCATAAATCCTCGACGAAGATCCGCTGCTTTTGAACCTCCCAAACGATTTCCATCTAACGATGATGTAATTAACAGGTGATTAAGAATCGAAGCGGAGCTGATTGCCTACAATATGCATTTGTTGAAGTAACAAAAGGATTAAACTTTTTCATCAAATTTAGTTTTTTTCTTAGTTCCAAATTCTAAATCTTCAAATTAAAAAATTTTCAGAGATTGCATTTAACAGCATTTCTCTTGCAAATGTGTTATACCGTAATACTTACTGATAAAACTTCTTTAATCTATTATTACCTTAATGGTAACAACACTGTTTACAAATTATTCAGAGCAACTTTCAACGTCTATTCGTTAGAAGTACTCATATACACATGCAGGTCCTAATCTTATGTTAATTGATCTACAGATTATATTTTTGGAAATGAAAGTATTGCTATGTCACTTAAACATGGCAAACGAACATGGCAAAATTTACCTGACAGTCCAGTAAAAGCATCCTCGACTTGGTTACATAAATGCTTATCTTTTGGGATTGAAAACGGCAACATTCAACTGCTTCGCGAGATGCCGGGCGAAAAGCATAATGCCTAAAACAGTAAAGTATACAACTGTATTAAAATATTAATATGCCTTAATTCATTACATTGTAAAAAAAAAGCTTTAAAAAAAGGATATGGTCACTAGTCGAGAATGAAAAAGTAAGCACTGTTTTGAATGAAAAAAATCCTGATTAAAAAAATTAGAGAAATCTTCAAAATACCAACATTCTTCATATATTCAACGCATCTCCTAAAGGGAGAGAGAGAGAGATGAAATATCAGCAGTGCAAAATGATGCATGGAGTTCCTCACTTATCATTTACTTGCACTCCCTAATTAGGCTAACGGTGATTTTATACTAAGCTGATGAAGCTTTAAAATATTCAATGAAAATACTGCAGACCTGTACATATCCATGTGATTATTACCAGCTATCATGCTGAGAAGTGTTGATTTACCCGAACCCTGTGGACCGATAATACCGATGACAGTAAAATTTGTATTTGTAGTGGATAAATAATCCTGAAAAATACAGATTAAATATGAAGTTTTACAAATCTACGAGAATTTCAAAAATTTTATCCTGTAGAGATAACTAGAAATTTTTTTTCATCCCTGGAATTATAGGAACAACGATTAAAACTATCACATATTCATCTTTCTTCCCAAGCAAAAAAACAAACCGCAACAACATCCGTAAAATCCATCGCGTCAGAAAGTAAACGCACAGCTGCTTTCATAATCCCAAGAGATTGTTCCATAATATTTGATGTTGTTGCTGAATTCCGACAAATTTCTGAAAACCATTCTATCAATCCTCGAAACTCAATTTTTTTTAATTTAAAAATTGAAATTTGATAACAATAGAAACTTCCTTCCATGCCATTAGTTTTAAAAAGCTAACGTGTCTTATCTGTTCGGAGGGAGGGACTTCTAATTGTCTTTGAAGGTCCACTAGCTCGTGATGCAGAATTTGGACGAGTTATTCCGGACGGTATCAATTCCTGCAACAACAAATTTACAAGAAATGAAATATGCTTCTTTATTATCTTAATCATGTAATAAATAAGTGTAGGGTTAACGTAACTATAATTACTGTCAAATGATTACTTGGGAAATAGCTTGAGATATCTTCTGACTGCTTTCTGCATTCTCGGATGTGGTTGGTTCTTCTGAATTGCAAAAACTAATTTGGAGCAAAAAATCATTTTTTTTAGAAAATAAATAACAAAAATGAGATATTTTAAACAAACAGACAAATGAACTTGAACTTGAAAAAAAGTTCGATTTTAATTTTGAAAAGCTTTCAATTTATGCTATCTTCCTTCACAAAAAAATCTATTTCAATCACATCGATAAGAAAAACAACGAAAAAAACCTTCATTTGAAATGATACTTCCTAAAAATAAGTTCTACAATGTCCAATCAACAGACTTATAGAAGTAACATTTGATTGCAAAAAAATGACCTTTAGGTTTCGACAAAATAGCAATAGGACGAGCCATAATCGTTACCGTCGCATTTCTTGACCTATCTTCTCGAATATCTGTATTGCCGCTGTAGTGATGGATCCGACGCCCGCGTTTCATTTCATGTTCTTCCTGAAAAACTAACTAAAATGAAACAAATGAAATAAAATTGCAAGAGCGAAATAAGTTAAACATTGTACCAAACAAAATTTATCGTATTTGAGCTCCTGTGAATTTCAGTATCAAATAATTTTGATAAGCAATCCATATAACGAAAATCAAGCAATGAACCGCGCAGAAATGAATTTACTTGATTTTATGCTAAATAATGGACCAATTAATTTGCTAAATTATTATCTTATTTAGTTTTCACTGATAAGGTCTCTCTTTTTTTTCTATTAATAATTGTTTCCTGATTATTTATGTAATCGTTATAATTGAAAAAGGAAAAAGGTTAATCGGATTAACTTAGCTTCCCAATTTTATACCAAATGAAACGATTTAAGCTAAATAAAAATAAATAAAATTAACTCATTGAAAGTTCAACTCATAGAAATTAAATCATTAAATTCTAAATTTGATTATCCGATTCCTTAGTTACGAAGCAAAATGAAAATGATTACCTAATAATTCGGATTAAAGAACTTTGATTAAAATAGTGATAATGCTTATCAAATTACATGTAATGGTGACCTGATAGTTGGATACAAAAGTTCATATTTATACATAATGCCTAATGAAATCACTTAACAAATCAAAAGATTATTTGATCAAATTCTAAAATAATAAATCATCATAATAAATCATCAAGTTCTTATTTTCTGTATTAAAAAAAAAATGGAATTTTAATTTTTACTCTAACGCTGCGTGGAGAACTGAAGTATTCACGGGTAAAGCGTAGATCTGAACGTGAACGATCATCCATCAATGATAGCAATTCCTTCAAATACAATTTGACCCTAAAATTATATTTATTAATTTTTTGCTAACAAAATATATCTGGTACAAATTCCTTCGTTTAAATTTATAAGGAAAAAAACTTTTCTCATTTTCGTCAACAATTCTTCATAGCATCATCTTTTAGGCACAAAAAATCTTATCACTCTTTAATTTCTCTCTCGAGAGCAGCTTATTTCTTTTCCACTCACTCACTGTTACATCATTCTGTGTGGATTTCCTCAATCACTGGTAAAGTGTTATTTAGCTAATCCTAGTGATTTCTGTAATCTCTCAATATATGATACTATTCTTGATCTTCTCAACAACTATCATTCAGCAGTTGCCGAGAAACAGCATTCTCTTTCCCAATAGATTGTTAATTATCTCCCGATCCTTTAAATGCAAATTAGCATAATGTCGGCCGAGCCGTCAAATTCGAGTAGTTCCGGAAAGCATGTCCAGAATTCTGCTGAAATATTTTTTGGTTCTGCGGTTTGGATAGAAGTAAAGAATGGGATGTCGGATGTTGCAGTTTGCTTTCGGTTATGTTAAATTTTATAATTTAACATGCAAGTTGACCAAGCGGACGAATCAGGAAGGGATATGATGGAAATTGATACAGTAAGACACCGATTTCCATGTTGTATTGTGTGGACACCGATACCAATGCTTACGTAAGTTTCACTTACATGAGACCAACGTACATTTCTCATTCTATATATGCATCGTTTACGTGA